>JAREIK010003300.1:637201-678326 GCA_029783825.1 Sapria himalayana
TAGATAAATAGATAGATAGATAGTTTGATTGATAGATAGACAGACAAATAGAATAATTGATAGATAGAAATATAGATAGACATATAAACAGACATATAGATAGATACACCAATAGTAGATAGAAAGATTGTGATATAAATAGATAGTTAAAAAATTAGTTAGATAGAAAGGTAGATAGACAAATAGACAGATAAATAGATAGATAGATAGATTGATTGATTCATAGATAGATAGATAGATAGACATATTGATATATAGATAGATAAATAGATAGTTTAGACACATAGATACACACACACACACACCACAATATATATTTATATATATAGATTGATAGACAGAAAGATAGACAAATATATTATAGATTGATAGACAGAAAGATAGACAAAATATTATATATATATATATATATATATATATTATATATATATATATAGAAAGATAGAAGAATAGATAGACATAAAGATATACATATAGATTGATGGATTTATAGATGGATAGATAGTCTGATAGATAGACATATAGATAGATAGATTGATACATAGATTGATAGCTTGATAGATTGATTGATACATAGATAGATAGATAGATATGCAGATATATAGACATATAGAAATGTATTTACATAGACAAATAAATAAATATATAGTTAGACAGACAGACAGACAGATAGACAGACAGATAGACAAATATATAGACATATAGTTATACAAATAGTTAGATAAGTTGATAGATAGATGGCCAGATAGATTGATAGATAGTTAGATAAAAAAATAGATAATAAAATAGATATAGATATATAGACAGATATATGATAAATAGATATAGACATATAGTTTTATAGATAGATATACAAAGAGATAGATAGATAAAAAAATATAGACAGATAGTTAGACAAATTGATAGATTGAAAGATAGACAAATAGGTAGACAAATAGATATATAGAAAGATAGACATATAGATAAACACATACAAAGAAAGATAGATAGGTAGATAGATAGGTAGATAGATAGATAGATAGACATACATATAGATAGATAGATAGATAAATAAATTTTAAGATTGATAGATAGACAGATTGATAGATAGATAGTTAGAAATATAGTTATATAGAAAGATAGATATATAGACAGTTAGATAGATTGATTGATAGATAGAGAGCTAGAAAGATATATTAATAGATAAATAGCTAGACGAATAGAATGAAAGATAGATAGACATATTGATTGAAAGATAGTTAGCCAGACAGATATATCGATAAAACGACAGATAGATAAAGAGATAGACAAATAGATAGATAGATAGATTGATAAACCAAAAAATCGACAATAGATAGATAGATAAGTAGATATATATATATATATATATATATATATATATACATACAGATAGATATATATATATATATACAAATAGATATATATATATATATATATATCTATATTTATATATACCAATAGATAAACAAATAGACAAACAGATATACTTACAAATATACATATAGATAGACAAATAGATATATAGATAGATCGACAGATAAATCGATAGACATATTGATAGATAGATAGATATATAGGCAAATAGATATATAGATAATTAGATACATAGTAGACAAGTAGATAGACAAAAAGATAGAGTATAATATAGACAAATAAATAAATAAACAGATAGACAGAAAGATAGATAGATAGATAGATAGATAGATAGATAGAGAGATAAATAGACAGATAGATAGACAAATAGATAGATTGATTGATATATATATATAAAGATAGACATATAGATAGACACATAGATAGATAGATTAACAAATAGATAGACAGATAGATAAAAAGATATATACAAATAGAAAGATAGAAAGACATATAGAAAGACAGATAGATAAACAAATAGACATATAGATAGAAAAATGATAGATAGACAAAAAGATATACATATAAATATATAGATAAATAAACGTATAGATAGATGTATATTTCGACAGATAAAAAAATAGAAAGATAGACAAATAGAAAGACAAAAATTTAGATGGATAGATTGATTGTATATAAATAGATATATAGATATCTAGATAGATAGACAGATAAATATATAGATAGATAGATAGGTAGGTTGATAGATAGATTGATAAATAGCTAGTTAGATAGATATATAGTTTGCTAAATAATTAAATAGATTGATAGAAAGATTAATAGACAAATTGATAGATAGATTTATAGATAGATTAATAGACAGATTGATAGATAGGTCGATAGAAAAATTGATAGGTTGATTGATAGACAGCTTGATATACAGATCCATATATAGATAGATAGATAGATAGATAAATATATACATAGATATATAAATATATAGGTATATTGATAGATAGGTCGACAAATTGATTTATAAAGAGATAGACAGATGATAAATAGATAGTTAGATAGATACACAAATAGATAGATAGATAGACAGATATATAAATAGATAGACAAATAATTAATAGATAGAAAGATAAATAGAAAGATATATAGACAGAAATATAGATATATAGATAGATAAATAGTTAGATAGATAGATTTACAAATATATATATATATAGATTGATAGGTAGATTAATAGGCAGTTAGTTAGATAGATATATAAACACATAAATACGCATTTAGATAGATAGAGTGACTAATAAATAGATAGATAGATAAGTTGATAGTTTGATAGATAGATAGACTAATATAGATAGATAGATAGATATAAATATAGATAAACAAATAGTAAGATAGATCAATAGTCACATATATAGATAGATCGATAAACAGATAGAAAGACAGATAGATATATTGATATATAAATAGACAAATAGATAGACACATTGATATATGGAATGTTAGATGGATCAGATAGACGGATAGATAGACTGAAAGATAGATAGATTGATAGACAAATATATAAATAGATTGATAAAAAGATAGGTAGCCATATAGAAAGACATAAAGATAGACAAATAGATAAATAGATAGATAGATAGACAAATAGATAAACTTATAGATAGACAAATTGATAAATAGGTAGATACATAGATGGATTGATAGAATGATAGATTGATATATAAAAAATAGATTGATAGATAGATAAATAGATAGACAGATTGATAGTTAGTAAGATTGATTGATAAACTGAAAGATAGACAAATAGATAGAAAAAAAGAGAGATAGATAGATAGATTAAAAGATAGATTGATAGACCTATAGATATATAGATAGATATAAAAATAGTTAGATAGATAGATAGACAAATTGATAGATAGAAAGATTGACAAATAGATAGCTAGATAGATAAAAATATACATATATAGACATATAGAGAGATATATAGATAGATAGCATGATAGATATATTGATAGATAAATAGACATCTAGATTGATAAATATATAGATAAATAGAAATAAAGATAGATAAATACATAGACAGATTGATAGATTGATTGATAAACTAATAATAGACACAATAGATAAATAGATAGATACACAAACAGATAGATAGATAGATAGATGATTTGATAAATAGATTGATAGATAATTAGATAGATAGATAGAAAAAATAGATAGATAGATAGATAGATATATAGAAAGAAAGATAGATAGATAGATAGATAGACATATAGATATATAGATATAAAGACTTACTATTAGACAAATAGATTGATCGATAGCTAGATATACATAAACAGACAGAGAAATAGATAGATAGATAAATTGATAGACAAATAGAAAGACATACAGATATATAGACAGATAGAAAGATAGATTTAAAGACAAATAGATAGACTATAGATAAATAGATAGATATAGGCAGTATACATATAGATAGACTATAGACATATAGATAGATATAATATAAACTTTCCTATAGACAGAAAAATAGATAGACAAATATACAAAAAGATAGATAGATTGATAGATAGTGAGATATATAGAGATACAAGCAAATAGATATATAGAAAGATAGATAAATTGACAGATATATATACAGATAGATAAATATATTTATATACATAGATAGAATGATAGATAAAAAGACATATAGAAAGATAGATAGATATATTAATCGATAGAAAGATAAAAAGAATGAAAGAAAGATAGAGAGATAGATAGACAGAATAATATACTATCATATTGACAGAAAAATAGATAGACAGAAAAATAGATAGACAGATAGACATAAAGATAGTCATACAGATAGACTTTGAGATAGAAATATAGATAGACAGACAGATAGATAGATAAATAAATATATACACAGATAGAAAGAAAGATAGAAAGATATATAAAAAGATAGAAAGAAAGATTAATAGACAGATAGATATAGACAAAGATATATGTATAGATGTACAGATTGATAAATGCAAAGATAGACGTATAGATAGACCGATAGATAAATAGAAAGATAGATGAATAGAAAGATACATAGATAGATTCATAAATAGACTGATAGATAAATAGATAGATAGATAGTCAGATAGTTACATCTTTACATAGATAGATAGATAGGTAGTTGGATAGATAGTGATATAGATAGATAAATAGATTGATAAAAAGATTAATAGATAGATAGACAAATTGATAGATATATTAATAGACAATTTGCTAGATAGGTTCATAGACAAATTGATGGGTAGATTTATATACAGAGACATAAATAGATTGATAGATATATAGATAAATATATAGATAAATAGACATATATGTGGACAAATTGATTGATAGAGAGATAAACAAATAGATAAATAGATAGTTAGACATATAGACAGAATAATAGATAGAAAAATAGATTAATAGATAAGAAGGCCAAATGAATATATATATATATATATATATATATATATATATATATATATATATATATATACAGATTCATAGATAGATAGATATATATATATATATATATATATATATATATATTCAAATAGATAAATAGATAGATAAACAAATTGAGACACACACACACACACACACACCACACACACACACACACACATATATATATATATATATATATATACATATACATTGCCAGATAGACAGACATATAAATAGATAGATAGATAGATAAATAGATAGATAGTTAAATAGAAATATAAATAGATAGATAGTTAGTTAGTTAGATAGATAGATAGTAAGATTGATAGATAGAATGATAGAAAGATTGATATATAGATAGATAGATAATAAAATATATTGGGAGTTAGATAGATAGATAGATAAAGAGATAAATAGAAAGATAGACAGACATATAGATATACAGACAATGAGACATAAAGATAGAAACATATATAGAAAGACTGATAGATAGAAAGATATACACATATATAGACATGCTGATAGATATATATATAGATACATAGATAGATATAGAGACAAATAGATATATAGATAGATATACATATATATATATACATATAGACAATTAGATAATTAGATGGATAGACATATATACACATAGATAGATAGATAGATTGATTGATTAACAGATAGATTGATAGATAAATAGATAGATAGATAGATAGTCAGACATATAAACAAATAAATATATATATATATTTGTGTGTGTGTGTGTGTGTGGATAGATAGACAAATCGACTGACAGATAGATAAATATAATGCTAGATAAAAAAAATAGATATATAGACACAAATATAGATGATAGAAAGATGAATTGATAGTTAGTTATATAGATGGATAGATAGAAAAATAGATAGGAGATTTAGATTGATAGAATGATGGATTGATAGTCTGTAAGATAGATGGATAGATAGACAGTCAAATAGATCGATATATACACAAATAATTACACAGATAGATTGAACCATATATAAACCTATAAATAGTTAGATTGATAGATAGATTGATAATTACATTTATAGATAGATTAATAGAGAGATTAATAGGCAAATTGATAGACAAAATGATAGACAGATTGATAGTTAAATAATTTTAAACATTGTTATGCAGATAGATAGATAAAAATATAATAGGTAGAAAGACATATAGATATACTGATTGATAGACAGATAGTTATATAGACATATAGATAGACAAAAATATAGATTAATAGATAGATAGATAGATAGACATATATATAGACAAATAGATACATATATAGATATATATATATATATATATATAGAAAGATCTATAGAAAGATATATAGTCAGACAGATAGATTGATTAACAGATAAATAAATAGATAGATATATATATATATATATATATATTGTTATTTAGACAAATAGATAGATAGATAGATAGATAGATTGATAGATATATAGCTAGGTACATATATTGAGAGATAGATAGGTAGGTAGGTAGGTAGATAGACATATACATAGACAGATATATAGATAGTTATATTAACAAATAGATAGATAGATATATAGATAGACAGATATAAAAATTGATAGATTGATATATAGCATAATGGATACAAAATTATATAGAGAATAAATGGATAGAAAGATTGATTGATTGATAGATAATTAGAGATTCAGAAAGATAGATTGATAGATAAACAAATAGATTGACATATATATAGATAGATAGATAGACAAATAGGGTGACAAATAGATAGACAAGCTGATAGAGAGATAGATAGATAAACAAATATATAGGCAGATAGATAGATAGATAGATTGATTGATTGAAAGATAGTTATAGAGATAGATAGATTGATATATATTGAGATAGATAGTTAGTTATATAGATAGAAAGATAGATACACATATAGATAGATAAATAAATAGACTTATAGATAGATTGATGCTCAAATTGATAAACAGATATATAAATACATAGATAGAGAGATAGATTGACTTATAGATGGACAAATAAACATATATATAGCAAGATAGATAGATAGCTATAAAGATATATATTCACATTGATAGACATATTAATAGATAGATTGTTAGATAGATAGATTTACAAATAGATAAACATATTGATATATAGATATATCAATACCTAGATAAATTGATAGATACATAAACAGATAGATAAATAGATAGATAGATAGATAGATAAACAAATAGATAGATATAAAGATAGAAAAATAGTTAGACATATAGATTGATAGATTGATAGACAAATAGATAGATAGATTGATAGATAGTTAGAAAGATATATAGACACATAAATATGCAGATTGATCGGCAAAGCAATAGATAGATAGAAAGAGAGATAGATTGATAGATTGATAGACATGTAGATAGACGGAAAGATAGAAGTATAGATAAACTTATAGATAGATGGATGGATCGATAAACAATCAGATAGATAGATAAACTTATAGATATACAAATAGATAAATAGATATTCAAGTTGATAGATAGATTGATAGATACATTGATATACAGATTGATAAACTGATTAATAGATACATTTATAGATGGATAGAAAAAATAATAGATAGTTAGTTAGATAGATAGATTGATAGATAGATAGATTGACAAATAGATAGATAGACTAATAGATAGACAGATGGATGGACAAATAGATAGAAAGATTGATAATAGACAAATAGATCGATAAATAGATAGATAGATAAATAGATAGACAGATAGATAGATATAAAGATAGACATATATATAGATAGATAGATACACATATAGATAGACAAATAGATATATAACTAGATGGGTAGATAGACAGATATAGAGATATTAGAAAGATAGATATTTAGATAGATAAGCATATAGATATACAGATAGATATATACATAAACAAACATATAGATATTTAGATAGATAGATATATAGATATACTGATAGATAGATACATAGACAAATAGATATATATATATATATACTTAAATAGATAATTAGAAAGATAGTTGGATAGATAGAAAAATAGATAGACATAAAAATTGACAAATAGATAGACAGATATATAGATAAAAAGATTGAGAGATAGATATATAAATTAATAGATAGATAGATAAATTGTTTGATAGATAGATAGATTTATAGATAGATTGATTGATTGATAGAAAGATAAATAGAGAGACAAATAGTTATATAGCTTGATTGATTGATTGATTGAAAGATATATATAAGATATACAGATATATTGATAGATAGACAGATAGATAGACAAATAGATAGACAGATAGACAGACAGATAGATAGACATATAGATAGATTAACAGATATATATATATATATATATATAGACAAACATATAGATCACTACAAGAAAATGTCTGTTTAGCTTGTAAAATTTAGCAAGGGAATTATGCCTAGCTAATTCACAAGGGATTTGCTAGGGAATAGCAAAAGATTTTTTATTTTACCTTGAATTACAAATTTCCGATGGATTTCTAATAGATTAGTGACAGAAATTTTTGATTATAAATTGTCCTTGGTTAATATTATTGTAGATTTTCATGTAAATAATGGCGGCAATTTTAGCAATGGCTTTAGGGATGGATTATCCCTAGCTAATTAGATCGAGACAAATTCATCACTAAATAATTATATTAATTTTTTTATGATTTTATATTTAATTATAAGTGATTATTCCTTAAATGATAACTTTCACAAAATATCTGCATTTATCTAGAGATTTTTGTCTAGCTATTTGGGCTAGTGAGAATTTCTATCGCTAATCTTTAAAGATTTAATTTTTTATAACATTTTATTTGTTTTAATATTTTATGTAATTTTGTATATTAAAGATATGTCATGGTCTATAATTGTGTGATCCTTGAAAAATACATTCTCCTCATATAATTAAAAAAATAGGATATTTTAAATAAATAATTTCAAACATATATAAATACGAAAAATATTTACATTAATAAAGACTAAAATAATTATTTTATGATTATAAAATTTTTAAAAAAGTATACATAACATTTTTTAAAACTTTTTAATTATGAAATTTTAATATTTGTATTAAAAAACATTAAATAATTAATTCTATAATTATAATAAATTATAAGATATTTTAAAAAATAAATGAATATAAATTAAAATTTCTTTTAATAAAAAGCTAAAATAATTTATTGTATGATTAAATAAAAGATATTTACAAAAATATTTGAATTAATGAATACACTTGTAAATATTAATATTATTTAAAGTTAAAAACGATATCTTCTTTGATTATAGAAAACTTTTTAAAATATAATTACTAAAAAATTTCAAAATTTTTAATTATAAATAAAATTTTAAATTTTTCATAAAATTTAAAAGAACATAAATTAATATTTAAAAATTAATACATAGATGTTTAGCCCTACTAAAATTTATAATAATTAAACAATTGAGTAAGATTTTTACTTTTTAGCTTTTAATATTCTGCCGTTATTAAAATAATAAATATAACTTTTTTTAATAAACTTCTCGCTTAAAGTAATTTTTAGGATTTTATAAATTATAAATTATGTCAAATAATATAAAATTTTAAGCTTTTAAAATTTTTTCATATTATCTTTATAAAAATTAATATGAATTCTTAAAAATTTATAAACATAAAATATATATATTTATGTTTTTAACATAAAGAGTATTTTATAACTTTTAGGAGAGTGGCTTAAAGACCAATCATATTTTCATATGTGTCTTGCAATATGAAGTTTGCAAATTTTGTAGTCATTTGATTTTTTTTCTAGTTATAAGGCTATACATTTATTTTTTGAATTTATTTATATATTTAATGTTTTATTAATTTGATAATTAAAAATTATAAGGTGTTTTTTTTTCATTCATACCCTGCTACACGAACATAAACTTGTTGAAAATTTTTTATAAAAATAAAAATATGAGTTTTTATCTATTTTATATATTTATTGTTTATTTAATGTTTCGATAATAAAAATTAAATTATTTTGGAAATTTTAAAACTTCAAAACACTATCGTTATGTGTTCACTTGTTGTCGAGACTATAGTGCCAACTCTAACAAGCATCAAACTCCTCCATAGTTCGCCTCTCTCTCTTTACAAGGACACATCCTAACCTATTAGTAGAGTAAGCGAGAATTCCTTTCAGCTATGAGTTACTTATTTATTTGAGGTACGCTTTATAACCTAACTTTTCATCGATTATCTTAAAGCAGGAGTGTGTGTTTGGATTCTACTGTTTGTTTTTTCGAAATTCTCCTTCTATCCTAAATATTACCGTATATTGCATTTTCCATAGAAATTATATAGTAGATATTTGTGTCTATATGATAGCATGTAAAGTCAAGTTTTTGCCATAATTATATAAATGGCTGAGGATTAATCTGGATGTTCATAGTATTAATATGGATGATCATGGCAAATCTTTACAAGTACCAAAATCATTAATAACCATGGTATGCTTGGATTGCTTATATAAACTGATTCGTATATTGACTTCATGCATGTGTGATATAATGCTTTCTCATTGTCTGGATGTTATGTTGCATAGTAGGTATGCATGCTTGATATCCATGTTTATTGCCACTCAGATAGTCTTGTGGTTTTGTATGTTAATCACAAAATAGGTGTTGGCATTTGTGTTGAGCAGTGTGGATTTGCAAATTGCTTGTTGGCTATTGGCTATTGTTAAGGATTAATTGGTAAGTTTCCTAATGCAACCTAAAACTGAGTCAATTATGCTTTTACAGACAAGTTTTTTACTATATATATTTATATTATAGTAATCATATAAATAATGTATTTGTAGTAGTTCAATATTTTGAATTATGAATTATGAATTATTAAATAATTATTTTATAATATTTTTTTTCTTAACCAAATGGAAACTATTCTTTCTAGTATTTTATCTTTATTTAATTAATTTTAAAATTTCTCTCTAATTCATCATGTTGCCTAAATAATTTTCAAACCTAAAACTACATTAGTTTTATCAATTTAAATAAGAGATATGTGAAAAATATATATCAAGATATCATTTTCTAAAGATATTTTGTCAACTCACTTAAAATGAAAATAGATATTTAATGTGATTTTACAAAAATTAAAAATTTATTTAATATATTTTCTACAGGGTAAATACTTGTAAAAATATTATTTTTCACAATGATATATATTAATATAATAAATAGGTACATTTTTATTTTAAGCACAAAAAGATTAGTTTTCAAATAACTTTATCATATGTAGGTATGTTTACCACATAATTGATTTTCTTATACAAATTATAAAAAATAAAAAAAAATAAAAAACTATATATATATTTATAAGTATATTATACGATAAATCGTAAGATAAATGATGGTAAAAAAATAAAAAAAAAATAGATAAAAAATTTTAAAAAAATGGAAATTATGTTAAAAGATTATATAATGAAAATAATTATAATATCACCATATTTTTAACTTTTAGGGACCCAAATCAAAATTATTTATGATTTGGATCATTTTTTTTCCCAAAATCTAAAACCTATAATTACCCTTCTATTATTAAATAATAAATTATATTTATTTATGCATAAACGTGTTATGCTCAAACACATATTTATGCATGAAATGCTGTGCATAACTTATTTATGCATAAATATTATGCATAAAAATGTTATGCATAAATATTATGCATAAAAATGTTATGCATAATGTGTTTAAGCAAAAACATATTTTTATGCATAATAACACATTATGCATAGTATCATGTTACATGTTTTTCATGTTTATGCATATAGCAAAATGTTATGCATATTATTTATGCATCAACATGTTATGAATAAAATCATGTTCATGCATTAAAATGGTATGCATCATCTATTTATGCATAAACATATTATGCACAAACACATTATGCATAAAATTATTATGCATATAAACACAATAAGTAAACTTGTATCATCCATTCACTTATCTGTCAAATTGTCTTATAGCTATATAAGTGTTCCTACATTATGTTAATTTTAATATCTATAATTCTTTGTATCTCTAATATGTCTATATTTGTTATGCTAGGAATCTATAATTGTAGCTTGCTTCACATCTATATTTCCTAGTTGAATACTTTCTATGATATGTTTTCTAGTCGAAATTTATCTTTGTTCATGTCTGAATTCTTTATTAATTCATTTGCTAAGAGTTCTTAGAATTAGATCTTCATTCCATTAATTTTTTCATTCTTTTTTTTTATAATATTCAAAAATTGAGTCGAATCACAGTAGAAATTTTTCTCTTTGATCTTCATTGAGAAGTGAGAAGCTTACTCCTTCAAACTTTCAATTCCTTTCTTTTTTACTTCCCTGTCATGTCCATCCACATGCACGTGGTTTTATCCCTTCATCTAGTAATAGCGTGATATCTTTTAATTTTTAGTGTGCTAATAAATGCTTTGTTTCTTCCTTTAGATTCTACTAATGCATTACCTCAATATTCATGATATTTTATCTTTGCATATTCATCTGTAATTAATTTTATTTAATTATTAGTATTATTTGAATTCATTGTATGTTTCATTCAGAATTATGATTGAGCATTATTATTTGTAAATATAACAAAGCAAAATGAGTTCAGATCATCAGTGGATATACAAAAGTTTTATGAATGGAATATTGAATCAAGATATTTTGAGTGGGCTAGGAACTTTCATCAACTTTGCATGTAGTCGACAGAGATGGATGGAAGGAAATAATATTAAGTCTCCATGTAATAACTACAAGTGTTAAAATATGTCATTTCGTGATGAAAACACTATAAGATGCCACGTCATTAAATATGCTTTGTACCAAATTATTTTGTTTGGATTTATCATGGAGAAAGTATAATGACTTTGAACATTAACTGAAATGAGGGTAAAGAATCATATGCATGTAGTGAAGAAGCATCAAACACATACCATAGAATGGCCATGGAAGTTGTGGATGGTGACTTCAATATGGATTACATGGATGAATCACCTAATCCTAAAGCTCAAAATTTTTTTGATATGCTTAAAGTTATAAAAAATGATTTGTTGCCTAATTATAAATACATTCGCAATTGTCACTTGTGGCTCAACTTATGAGCAAAAAATTAGAAAATCATATGTCTGAGAAATTATTTGATTAGGTGATAGAACTCATGAATGAGATTACTCCAGATAATAATTTGGTCACTAATAACTTTTACAGTACTAATAAGTTGCTATGAGGTATGGAGGTACTAGTTGAAAAAATTGATAATTGTTTCAATGGATGTAAGTTATATTGGGGTGGTGATAGTAATTTAATTAGCTGTAAGTTTTGTGATCAACCTCAGTTTAAGAAGGTGCTTCTTGTTGCAGATATGTGACAAAAGATGAAAGTTGCATTTAAGAAGATGTATTACTTTCCTTTAATTCCTCGATTATAGAGACTATATGCATCAAATGCTACGGCACATGATATGAAGTGGCATTCTGAGCATGAGGTTGAAGAAGGGGTGATGCGTCATCCATCAAATTCACTTGCTTGAAAGCATTTTAATCATATAGATCAAGATTTTGTAGTTGAAAGTCGAAATGTGATATTGGGTCTCTACACTGATGGTTTCAGCCTTTTGGCCAATCTATACAATAGTATTCAACATGGCTAGTGATAGTGGCACCTTATAATTTGCCAACATGGTTGTGTATAACGGAGCAATATATGTTTTTGTCAATATTGATTCCAGAGCCAAAAAATCTGAAAGAAATGTTGGATATTTTCTTATAGCCTTTTATAATAGAGTTAAAAAATGTGTGAGATGGTGGCTTGAATACATATGACATCTCAAAGAAGCAAAATTTCATTATGCGGGCAACACTTATGTGGATGGTAAGTGATTTTTCTGTATATATAATATTGTCTGGTTGGAGTACTGCCTTTGAGATTTCTACCTCGAAATCATCCATTTCGCGAAAATAGAACTACATTTCAAAAAAATAAAATAGTGATAATAGTGTACCAGTTGTTGGTTCATTAAAAGATATCTTGACAGAGATTCAGAGTTTTGGTCTAAAGAAGTTAACTAAAATGGATGTTACTAGAACTAATGGACCAATATGCAAAATATTTGGCTGGAGGAAACACAATATTTTTTGTGACTTGCCCTATTGGAGGTCCAATTTAATCCATCACATATTGGTTGTGATGCATATTGGAAAAAAATCTATTTGACAATGTTTTCAACACTATCCTTTATTTAGAGAGAAAAAATAAAGGACACTTTAAAATCAAAACAAAAGTTAATTATTACTATTGGCATCCTAAATTGAAACTAAACGAGGCTACAAAAAAATTTCCTAAAGCTTGTTACACACATGATAAGAAGGCAAGGCAGACATTCTGTGAATGGGTTAAAAATTTGAAATTTTTTAATGGATATATCTCAAATATGGGCAGATGTGTGGATAATGAGAATCTTAAGTTATTTGGAATGAAAAGCAAAGACTATCTTGTATTTATGTAGTGATTTACCAATTGGTTTCTATGAATTACTTTTCCTAAGTGTTTGGAAGGTCCTTATAAACTTTGTTTCTTCTTCAAACATCAAACTACAACCACAATCAAAATAAATGACATGGTTAGACTAGAGAATGCCATCCTCTCATTCTTTGTAAGCTTGAATGGATATTCCCACTAAGCTTTTTTGACTAAAAGGAGCATTTATCGGTCCATTTGGCATATGAAGCAAGGATAGCCTGGCCAGTGCAATACAGTTGGATGTATGATTTTGAGGGGTAAATAAATATAAGTAGCTATGTTTATTATTTCAAGCATAATGTAATATTGTAATTTGATTTAATTGAAACCTAACATAATGGTTGTAGGTATCTTCATTAGTTCAAATTGAATGTTAGAAATAAGTCAAAAGTTCAAGGTTCAATTTACAATGCATATTTAGTAGAAGAAGCATCATCTTTTTGTTCTTATTATTTTGAAAATCATGTCAATAGAAAAAATAGAAATGTGCCTCGGAATAATGAAGATCGTGTGCTGGTAGAAGATAAATATGTGGACAAACTATCTATTTTCAAGCACCCTAGAAGAGCATTTAAAAGTGCAAAGAAAAGATTTATGCTAGATGAAGAGTATAAAGCAACTCGGTGCTAGGTTTTACTTAATTATGAGTAGGTTGCACCATATATTGATTATGTATACCCAACATGGTTGTAGGTTTAATCATAGTTAAATTTATCCTTAATAGGAATAATTAAAAATTGATATACATTATTCTCTCTCTATTTATATTTGTGTAGTGTTTATGTTGAGCAGTTAAAACATAGACAACCAACCATTTCTTTCCATGAGGTCGATTCTATGCAAGAAACTAAATTTGCAAATTAGGTCAAAAACTATGAAAATTATTAAGTTTCAATTTTTTGAATTAATTGATTTATTAATATCTTTGAGTTGTTAACATCATTTGTTTAATTTATGCAATAGGCAAATGATCCTTCAAATGGAGATTCCAACATATTCATTTAGAATCAAATTAATGGCTTGTTTAGATATCTGACAACTTATCCTGGGTATTTTATCAATGGATATAAATTTCACACAATCAGATATGATTCTTCTAAAGAAATAATGAATAATGGTGTATGCATTAAAGGCTCTAGTTATAGTGAAGGTGAGATTGATTATTATGGTCAACTTGCTGAAGTTATTGAGTTAGAGTATCCTAGGCTAGAAAATAATAGATTGTATTATTAAAGTGTGACGTGTGAGTGGTTTGATCCGACATGAAATGTGGTTATAAAGATTCATTTGGAGTATAAGTTAGTGGATCTTAACCATAAATGTAGATATAATCAATATGTGACATTTATTATGCCATTTTAATCCACACAAGTATATTATAATACATATCCGAGTTTATCTCATGATATGAGTGACTGGTGGGTCTTTGGCAAAATCAAAGCTTGATCAAATTTTGACATAAAATATATTGAGCTCGTGCATGTAAATGAAGATCTAGAAAATTTATGTGACTCAAATGATGGCCTTATAAAAATTTAAGCTGATCATTTTCTATCTATAAATGAGTTGGAACATCTATTAGAATCATATGAAATGTCATAA
Organism: Sapria himalayana; assembly: GCA_029783825.1. NCBI lineage: Eukaryota > Viridiplantae > Streptophyta > Magnoliopsida > Malpighiales > Rafflesiaceae > Sapria > Sapria himalayana. The sequence goes on from JAREIK010003300.1 coordinate 653,202, forward strand.
GATCCATTGGAGGATAATAATTATGCCGATAATTAAATTTTTATAACTGTATTATTATATTATAGTATCAAAGACTTTCTATATTTTGTTGAAATAAATTGGTCTATATTATTGTAAAATTTGTGGTTGTTCATCATATCTATATTATTTGTTCTATTTTTTTTATTTTTTGTATAGTAGATGGCGCCTAAAGGACATGACTGTGGTGGAGGTAGACATGGACGCAGAAATGTTCATTGATTTTTTGTTCATTGTAGGTGTTCTTTGTTCATCATGAGCAATGGGAAGATAGAGAAGCTTGGTAGTGGTCTCTTAAATTCATTTGCGAGGTAGCTAAAAGTCACATAATCACTAACAGGTCTTGCAGGATCTTCAACAGAGATCAAAGTGGATCAATGCCTAGATCTTGAAACTTGCTTTACCAAAAGAATCTCAAAAGGTTACGAACAAGCCCAAACAATTGGTTTTCTAACCAAAGTTGATTGCTACTTTTTCTTTTGAAGGTTCATGCAGTTTGTTAGTGCACCTGATGTTTTGGAAACTGTTAATGTGTTTGATGAAAAAATGTCCTAGCTGGAAGCAGCCCAGAGAATTTACTCCCAACTAGTATTAATTATTTTAAATACAATCTACTTTTCTAGAGAAGATGAATATATATATCTATATATGAATCTCTCTCAAATTTTGTGTTAGGTAGTAGCTTTGAGTGAAGAGTACAGATATATGGTACACAATTGAAGATTAATTATGTAAGATTTCATCAGAATGTTGTCTTTCTCAGTTTGGTTATTACATGAGTTATCACGAGTCTTTATGCTTCACAAAATACTACAAGATGGAGGAGTGGAATGTAAATGTGAAAAAAAGTGTTTGTGTGCTGTTCTTAATTAGATTTTGAATAAAAGACATTGACACTCTTTGATTATTGTGATGATTTTCTCCAGATAGGAATGGAGCTAAAACTATGGCAGGAGCGGATGTCACAATGTAAAGAAATGTGTTCTTGTTCATAATTTTCTTGATTTGTTTCTCTTTCAAAAGCTTTGAAATCTTCATAGTCAATCTTAAGCTTTAGCATTACCTTTTTTTTTCTCCTTCCAGTAAATAACTATTGAGAGCAATCAATGGTTGCCTTGCTGTTGTGAAACATGATTTATTATTTGATTGTGGAAATGTATCATCCGCTAGTTTCAATCTAAAAACTGAATCAGAGCTACGACTCTTCTATGATCAAGTTGGTGCTCCTCAATTGCAGTAAGCTCCCTTGGCAATGAACTAAAATGTGCATGCTAGTCCTTCCTTTTTCTTATGACTTACTAGAGAAAATGTTATTATTATGTCATTTATATTGCATGTAACTTTCTTTAAACAAAATTGGGTTAATAATCGATTTGCAGCACATGACAAATAGAAAATAGCTTCGTAGCCATCTGCATATTTCTCCCATTATAGTAAACCTGGGGGTTAGTTATGCTTTTTGTTGCTGCTATTGATTCATCAGATAATCTGAAAATTCCTTTATTTTTTTGAGTGTTATCGAATGTTTTTAGAGATTGAACATGTGCTCTATAACAACATAGTCTGTGTACTATAACATCATTGTGCATGTGTGCATTGCCCTTTGTGCTATCTATGATGTTTTTATTTTTTTTGGAGAAAATGAAGGTGCCCATTATTCTTATTGTGCCCTTGATATCACTAGTTGTTTCATTTCTAATGAGGGGTGCATAAATTAGCAATTTTTCTTCCTTTATAGCAAATCATAACTCATTCTGTGCACACTAGGCACTGCACAACAATGTGGGGGGGGGGGGGGGGGGGGGGGACGAGAAGCTAAAAATGTTGACAGAAAATTTGGTGTGTATTGTGTGTGACACTAGTCGACTATTGGTGTCAATTAGGAGAGTTGTGGTATGTTATGAATCTGTAAATACAAAATATATTTATATAATGTTGCATATTGTAGTAAGAAAAGACGTATTAGATAGCATCAATATTTGTTTTATGGATGAATTATGCACATGATTGGTAAATGTTATATATGTTCCACAAAACTCCATGATCATCTTAGTCACTATTTATCATGGATATTGGTAAATGCTATATAAGTGATGGTCATATCTATAATTTTTGCTAAATTAATAAGTTGTCATCTTTCATATCATTTAAGTGTGAATTGATATATATGTAGGAAATGAACCAAGTGAATGATAAGATGAAAAAAATAAAGAATGCAATGGAATAGCAGATGAGCGATATGGAGTCATAGTTAGCATCCTTGATGAGATAGATAGCACACTGAGTTCTAGTAGAGTATCCACATAGAAGAACCATTGACAAATTCATAAGCTAATGATGAAGATGATGATTTAGATTTAAATGATTATAAACTTATATTATATTTTTGTTTTAACCATGTAACTTTTGTATCATAATTATTTTTGAATTGTTTTTGGGTTTTGTTAATTATAAAACATGGTTTATCGTATATGCTTTTATCACTACAAGAAAAATACCGAATAGCTAGAAAAAATTCCCTAGCTAAATGCATTATTTCCGTCGCTAAAGTGGATATAATGATGGAATAACTATGGAATCTTTGCCATACTAAAGTGCTCGTAGCAAAAATTAACAAGTAAATATATTCCCTAGCAATGTTAGCGAGGAAATATTCTCTAGCAAAACAAGCAAGGGAATAACTAAATTAGCAAGGGAAAATCCCCTAGCTAAATTAGCGAGGGAAAAATCCATAGTTATTTTCATTCTAGAATTATTTTCATATTTTTAATTATTTACATAAAATTTAATTGCATATTTTTAAATTTTTATATTAAATTTAATAAAAACATAAACTATAAACAATTATAAATAATTAACAAAAATAAAATCAGTTAATAAAATATTCTGATACAATATGTTACATAACTAAAATAAAAACATAATAAAACTTGCATATTATTCTTCATTAATGTATATAATGACAGTTCACAAAGTATAATCTATTCATGTTATTTATGTTGCATTCTATCTCCCAGCTCCTCAAAATCTGCATACTGCTCTAGCACCCGAGCATGTCCCTCCGTGGTCATCTGTATTACTTCCTTTAGTTCTAGCCTGCATTACCTCTCCACCTCCAACTCCTTCTTCCTTTTATCTACCAAATCCTTTTATTGTAATTAGCTACTCTTCCAGCATCATTTTAATCAACGTTGTGTCAGTTGAATGTATGTAAACTTGTACATGTATTTTTGTGCCTGTGTGTGTGTGTAAACACAGACACATGTAATTTCATGTAGCTACACATTCCATCAATGTCAACAAAAGGAAATAATCTAGGGCTTAAAAAACATACATATAGGTCTCTCAGCCATTGTTAACATTTTCTAGTTACTTGTCCTCTGATATTTCATGTAGATAGAGAATATTGTTACACCTGGACATGGAGCATAATATACTACATTTACAAACCAATAAAGAATACAACTAAATCCGGCTAATAAATAGATAGACTAGCACATACAATACCAACTATCATTTGCTAGAAATTTCAGACAACGAGATAATGATGAGCTTATTTTTAAATGACTGAATCAAGATTTCATCAAGATTTCCAGTGAACTACCCTTTAACATATTTTTCTGTGTTGCCGAGCCTCACGTATCAGTTCATTGTTAATTATAAGAAAGTTAAAATATGCCAAACAAAAGAGAAATAGAAGTTGAATTGACAACAGGCTAATTGGTATTGATTTTTGCATACCTGTAGGTTCATATAGAAATCTACCAAAGCAAGAAACCTTAAAGAAACCAAAGAAAATAAAATTAGAATAAAAATACAATGCACAGAAAAAGAACACAATGTAGCTCACCTTTGTATTCCATTCCCCACTTGAGTTTTATAATGACCATCTTCCCAATCATGTTGTTAAGAAAAGGCTTGGGATTAAAGGGGATAGTATGCAACATTCAGCTATAAAAAAACACATTAACAATGCTATCATGTACGTATGAATCAGATATTTTTTTACATTTACTTAAAAATTCATAGGCATGTATATATGCAAAATACATGCATATAGCAGAATATAGTATAACTATATATGTCTAAAGACACACAAACACACATGGGCGCGCACACACTATTTTTCTATCTTCTCATATTTCTTTAACTTTTCCATATATTGCACTTGTAGGTTCAATAGAACAACGTATCAATTGATAAATTAAAGAACATGGCACCCAACAAAACATAAGCAATATCACAAACATCGTACTCATCAATAAGATAGTTATATATAGTATACATGTACATTAAATACTATAGTGATTATGTACATATATTGAGTATATTTGTACATATATACTATATAATTTAATGTAAATATATACTTTAGTATATATAGATATACACTATAGTATTTATGGATATCTTATAGATATAGAACAGTAGGTATATATATAGATATAGAATAGCAGGTAAAGTATTATCTCATTTTACTTCACAAAGAAGGAACAAAACATCACTATGAACATTAATATGAAAATGCAAATATTATTTAAATTTTTGAAAATATATCTAAAAAATCATAGAGAAAAACCTGGAAAACAAGCCACGAGCCATGCTTGGCGCATCAAAATTCACATCTTGCCTCCCCACAACTAAAACTATCTCCTAGTCCCAATGCCTATAAGGGGTGTTGCTCTACCCCGCCATGACTGAGTTGACAAGCTAACAAAAGAACTAGCAGATGAAATACAGATTGATCGTCAATAGCAGTAACCATCAACAAATCAATAAGAAACTTGAACATAGAAATGGAGCACTCCACCATGTTCACGTGCAACACAGGATGATGGAATATTATATGCATAATAATTTTGAATAACTATAATCTACTTACTCCTTGTTTTACATAGTTAAAACAAAAACATAATATATTTTTATTACATCTTCTTCATCAATGTATCTAATGACAATCCATAAAGTATAATCTATCCATGAAATTGAAGTTGCTTTCTATCCCTAGCTCCTCTGATCACCATCTTTCTGCTACAAAAAAGCAATCCAAGTCGTGGGGTGTAATGTCTCAAAAAATTCTTTCACTTTTATAAGTTTCATATGGGGAACATTGTGGTATCATATTTGTATGAAAATTAAACCAGTTAATCAAATCAAAATTAATAAATAAAAAAAGATTGTTATGATAATACTATAGTATATATGTACATACATATTGTAGTGTATATGTGCATATATACTAGTATTTCACTAGTTACATATATTACTACAGTATATGCTCATATATACTTCAGTATTATATATACATATACTATAGTATATATGTAGATATACTAAGCATATATGCACACATATACTATAGTATATATGTAGATAGAGTATATATGTACATATATACTATAGTATATACGTAAGTATATACTACGATATATATGTATGTATATACTATAGTATATATTAACGTATATACCTTAGTATATAAGTACGAATATACTATAGTTTATATGAACTTATATACTTAGTATTAAGAGATATACTAGTATTTCTCTTATATGTACATATAAGAGAAACCTCTCGTTGAATTGAGAAACTATTTCAGAATGCGACTCTGTTCTAAATTTCTCATTAACATCCTAACATGTCATGAACAATATAGACATTCTAGTTCAATTATCATAGAATGTATATCATGTTTTTGTTTAAGCAAATAACGAGCAATGAAATGTAACTCACCAAGACCATGGTACACAAACTCATGAGTGATGATAGGGTTCGAAGAATTGAAACAACTAGACCACCACCTTCCACAGTATCTAGATAGAAAAGAAAAGTAGAACATGCAAAATACACATGCCATAAGAATTTTTTAGAATTCATTCAAACTCCTTGTACAAGCAAAAAAAAATAATTCCACTTTCAAGAAACAAAGAGAATGGATCAGCTTTTTCTGGGTAAATTAGTCCCTTCAGCATTAGCTTTTTAATCTGCTTTTCTTGTTTTCTCTCGTGGCATCATCATGCAAGCATCAAATTTGGACAGAAATAAAAAACTAGACTTATATCTTAGTGATCATGGCATCAATTTAGTATGTACGTATATACTGCACAAAGGTTGAAATACCATTTACAATATCAGAATTTATCTTTATCTTAAACCAAAGCTGTAGCTTTACTATGACAGCACTATAACATAATCCATACACTTTTCAAACTATACCTTATCAAATAATGGCCCATCCTAAGATTCTACTATGAAATTGTCCCAAAATAATACAAGATTATTCTTGAATGTTTTGTAATCATTCTTGGAAGTTAGAAAATCTACAACTTCCCCCTTAACAGTAAGAACATGCATAAGATTGGAGGAAAAGAAACTAGATCTAGAATCTAAATAGCATAATAGTTTTGAAACAAGGAACAAGGAAAATTAATTGAAGTACAAAATAATGAATAAAAGAAAGGAAGCAAGGAGCATATTATAGGATACTTTTCTAGCAAGGTCAACTAGGGCAACAACTTCTTCATCAACAACTGTGTCATCCAGAAAATCCTCCTTGATAATGTATTTAGCACCACATGCTTGCACATTTATAATTTAATATTCATACAAAAGCTTTCTTGGAATATGTATCCCATAGTGGGATGCAATTAAAAGTTGGAAATTCCAAATTATAAAACGACTCATTGCACATTTTGATATCATTTATATGCATACGTATTTACTTTAAGAAAATTATTATGAAAATTAAATCTATAATAGAATAACTAACTCAAAAACATATCTAATAGAAGTAGATGAGAAGCAGTTGATTTTGTTGAGTTACCTTCGTTCATTTTAGTTTATTTTATTATACATTAAGAGTGCCCATAGGATATAAGAGTACTCCATTCATGTTTCCAAGTGTGTGTGTGTGTGTGTGTCTATATATGTGTGTGTGTGTGTGTGTGTGTGTGTGTGTATCTATATATATTGTGATTTTCATAATTTTACATTTTCTTTATTGTATAATATTTTTTATTTTATTTCATTTTTAGATGGGCACAACGGATAATTGTGATATCTCAATCCACTTCGACTATTCTATAAGTGCACACGATTATACACATCATATTAAAAGTTTTACTAAATAATTTTGTTTATATGGCTTATAATTTAGACTAGTTATACACATATCATTAAACATAATGTTTTATGTTGTTATACATGTAATTATAAATATAGTTACATGTTCTATAAGGAGACACCATTATACATGTATGGTTATACATATAGTTACACATATATTTAAACTTATATTATTACATGTGGGTATATATATTATTTCATATAATTTTATATATTTATACATATTATTAAGTATAGGTAGAGATATAGTAAAATATATTTTTATATATTAATATATAAAAATGTATATTAAATATATGTTGTAAATTATATATTTAAATATAGTTATGTATAAAGTTTTTATAGTTACACATATAATAAGAAACAATTATTTATAGTTATATGTTATTATACATAGTATATATAGTTATAAATAGATATATAGTAAAACATATAGTTATATATATATATATATATATATATATATATATATATATATATATATATATATCTTCATACAAGTAGTTATATGTAGTTATACATAAATGTATACAAAGTTATAAACAAATATATAGATTTACATATATTTATACATATATGTATACATAGTTACAAATATAGTTATATTTAATTATATAGGGTTTTATATAGTTATACAAATATTTATATATAGTTATACACATATAGTTAAACATAATGTTGTATATTGTTATACATGTAATTATAGATATAGTTACACGAGGTTATACATATAGTTACACATATAGTTTAACTTATATTTATACATGTAGGTATATATATATTTTTATTTAATTTTATATATTTATACATATAGTTATGTATAGGTATAGATATTGTAAAATACGTTTTTATATATTAATATATATAAATGTATATTAAATATATGTTGTAAATTATATATTTAAACACAGGTATGTATAATGTTTTTATATTATACATATAGTAAGATACAATTATTTATAGTTATATGTTATTATACATATATATATATATAGTTATAAATAGTTATATATAGTTAAACATATAGTTATATATAGATATAGTCATATACCTAGTTATAAGTATATGTACTTAAATGTATACAAAGTTATAAAAAATATATAGATTTACATTAATGTATACATAGTTACAAATATAGTTATATTTTATTATATAGAGATTTATATAGTTATGCAATATTTATATATAGTTATACACATATTTTTTTAAACCAACTCTTTACAAGACTAATCACATATGGATGGCATAGGGATGAAGTTAGCCAACTTTTTAAATGAATAATTGGAACAATAGCCTAAAATGCCATCAAATGATACAAAATTTTTGAGAGAAAATAAAGGAAGAAACGCAAAAAGGTAAGAAACATCCCAAAACATTATGTTTACCTATGAACAAGGACTGATTAGACAATCTCATGAGCTTCCAGGTTTTTCCACCCACTTCTATTTGCTCTAGTATTGTGCTTCTCCATAATTGTACTTTTGGGCTTTTAGAATTCCATGTCATAGGGTAGACATTGTGTGCACATCAGGTGAAATCCCTTTCATCAACATTTGATCGAGCATATTCACAGCCACATCCACATCTCCTCTATTACAGCAACTAGAAAGAAGGGCTCTGTAGATTACCGTGTCAGGTTTGAGCCCTCTCTCCACCATTTCATCAAACACATTTACAGCCTTTTCAAGGCTATTCAGCTTGTAGTGCCTACCAATCAAGACTGTATAACAAATAACATCATGTCTGACTTCTTCCTTCTTCATCTCCTCCAGAATAATAGGGCTAGGTGCAATAGCATCATGGCTTTTCCTTGCACCTTTTGGCCAATCATGTGTAGATCTATAAGCCTTTAAATAGCCATGCGCAAAATAGTAAATGTAACAATATCAGGTTTGATGCCCTGCCATTTCATATCATGGAACAAATCAAGCGCCTCATACACACAATTCTACCTATAGTAAGAATTTATCATTATTGTGTAAGTAATGAAATTAGGCACAAAGGCGCTCACAAACATATCGAAAACTGATGTTGCCTTTCGTATGTCTCCAGCCATACACAAAGTTGCAATAATTTTCCAAAACAGAGCCTTATTGAGATCAATATTCAGAGTCAACATTGTCTCCAACAACATGAGGATGACATCGACATTCCTATCTTCACACAAGCTTTGGAGTAGATTGTTGCACCATCTTTGTTTCATCAATTGCCCATATCCCAGAAGTTTGAAGAATAGGCTACAAGCTTCTGCAGTTCTGTTAGTTTTATATTACCTATTAATCATAGAAGCATAGTTACCTACACTTTTTATTTTGAATACACATGCATATTAGTTCCTATTTTGAACAAATTATAAGTGATCGTATTTTTAACCAATATCATGATGGAAATTAGTAATTATAGTAATGAAACAAGGCTAAAGTGTGACATTGGCATAGATAATGTACATAAACTTATAGTTTAGTAGCAGATATAACATATGAAGGGTTTTAAATTACTAGAAATCCTCTGCCAATCTCCGAGAATCCACAAATGCCTGACGAGTTCAAGTTCACCATCTAGTTGTTTCTCGTTTCAGCAAGCTATCATTCCACGGCCACAGCAAGAACATTCAATGAAGGATCGATGTCCAAGCTCGTTTCTCGATTGAAACTAGAACAAGAATCATTGAATTGCTGGGACTCAATGCTCGAGCTAAAAGAGTGCAATGGAGAGATTATTTTTTTTCCTCAATGGAGACTATTTAGGACCATGATGCTGCCGATTAATTCGCATAATTTCTGAGCAGTGCTAACCTGGCATGATTTACACCCTTGGGTTTACTCAGGAATAAGGAGACTTGCTGGAAGGCTATTGCGATAGCACTGATTTATCATGCCATCCTCATAGTTTAGTAAACTAGCATGATGCAAATTGCTTCCAGTCCTTTAAGATCAGATTTTTTTTCTTGGGTGTGCCATGGCTATGACAATGTGTTGATGCCATGCAGCATCGGTGTTTCCAGAACCCTAGTCATATGTTACAGTGGACATTCATGACTCATGTTTTGTTTTGTATATGTCGCAACTTATGTTTCATTTTCCTTAAAGATAACAGTTGGAGTTGTCTCTAGCTATTAAGTTTATTAAGGTTTATTAGGTTTTAAAATTACATTAATGTTTTAATTTTAAATTATCAATAAATTTAATATACAATAAATATATATAAAACATAAAGACTCATCTTTTTTTTTACTTAATAAATTATTTTCAACAAGTTAATGTGCGTGTAGTAAGATACACATGAAAATCAAACACCTTTTAATTTTTAATTATCAAATTAATTAAACAATAAATATATAAATAATTTCAAAAAATAGATGTTTAGCCTTACAAATAAAAAAAAATCAAATGGCTCTAAAATTTGTAAACTTAATATAGCAAAGGACACATGAAATGATTATTGGTCTTTAGGCCACTTTCCTAAGAATTATAAATACTCTTTAATTTAAAAAATTATATAAATATATATATTTTAAGTTTATAAATTTTTAAGAATTCATATTAATTTTTATGAAGATAATATGAAATATTTTTAAAGGCATAAAATTATATATTATTTGATATAATTTATAATTTATAAAATTCTAAAATTTACTTAAAGTGGGATGATTATTAAGAAAAATTTATATTTTTAAAATTTAACAAAGATAGAATATTAAAAGCTAATAGTATAAATCTTACTCATTTATATAATTTTTTTTAAATTTTAGTAGGGGCAAACACCTCTGTATTTATCTTTGAATATTAATTTATTTTCATTTAAATATTATGAAAAATTTGAATTATTTTTATAATTCAAAATTTTCAAATTTTTTAGTAATTATTTTTTTAAAAGTTTTCTTATAATCATAAAACTATTTTTTATACATAAAATAATATTAATATTTATTAGTTTTTTCAATAATTCAGATATTTTTGTAAATATATTTTATTTTAACATTCAATGAATTATTTTATCTTTTTATTAGTAGAAATTATATTGTATGTTCAATTATTTTTAAAAACATCTTAAAAAATTTATATAACTATAGAATTATTTATTTAATATTTTTTTGATACAAAATTTTAAATTTAAAAATTAAAAATTCTAGAATAATTATTTGTATAATTTTTTAAAAATTTTATAATCATAAAAATAGTTATTATAGTTTTTATTAATATTAATTTTTTTGTATTTATATATTTTTTAAATTATTTATTTATAATAACCTATTTTTATAATTATACGAGGAGAATGTGTCGTTCAAGGATAGCTCTTCTATAGAGCATGGCATATGGAATCTTTAATATACAAAATAAAATAAAATATTAAAACAAATAATATATTAAAAAAATTAAATCATTAAATATTAGTGACCAAAATTATTTCCAGCCCAAATTGCTAGGGAAAAATCTTTACCCAAATGAATATATTATGTGAAAAATAAAATTTAAGAAATAATCACTTGTAATTAAATATAAAATATTAAAAAAAAATTCAAGTATTAGGTTTACGATAGATTTTCTCTTCTAATTAGCTAGGGAAAGATACCACCGATATATCCGGGATAAAATTTCTTGCTTTCCATTGAACATATTTTTATGAGGATATTAGCAACGGAAAGTTTTCAATCAACTATTTCTGTCGCTAATCGGTTGCTAATCCATCATAAATATTTAATTAAATGTAAAATAAAAAATCTCTTGTTATTCCCTAACTAATCCCCTGATAATTAGCTAGGGATTTTATCCCTAGCTAAATTTCTCTAGCTATTTAGATATTTGTTTGTAGTATAGTTAATTTATTACAAAATAATAAAAGATATGTAATCAAATTTTTTGTAAAAAAATAAAATTGTGAAAATTGATTTGTAAAGAAAATAGCAGGGGGTTATTCCCTCGCTAATTTAGCAGGGATGTTTCTAGCATATTCATTCAAAAATTATTAATTATTATTTTTAAATATGATTAAAATTAGCAAGGGAAAAAAATATAATTTGTTAGGGAATTTTACATCGTTAAAAAATTTGCAAGGGAATTTTTTTACTCATTAATATTTTACAACGAGCAAATTATCATGGGATAATTTCAATCGTTAATCCATCATTATTATATTTTAGTGAAAAAAAAACCCATATAGCTAGCGAAATTTTTTGGTTTGGGATATTTTTTGTAATGTATAAAATAAAACAATATACAGATAGACATATAGATAGAAATATAGATAGAGAGATAAATATATAGATAAATAGACATATAGATAGACAAGTAGATAGTCAGATAGATAAATAGATAGATAGACATAAAGATAGATAAATAGATAGATAGAGATATAGACAAATAGATAGACATATAGATAGAAAGGAAGAGTGAATGATAGATAGATAGACAAACAAATAGACTGACATATAGAAAGACAAATAGAAAGATAGATAGAAATACAGATAGATAGAAAAATATATAAACATATATGGAGAGATATATATATATAGATAGATAGAAAGATAGATAGTATAAATAGATAGGTAGATAGAGAAATAGATAGACATATAGATAGATAAAATGATAGATAGGCAGACAGATAGGTAGGTAGATAGAAAGACAAATAGATAGATAGATAGACATACAGATGACAGACTATTTGATTGACAAATAGATAGATAAATAGAAAGATAGATAGACAAATAGAAAGACATATAGATAGAGAAATAGATAGACATATAGATAGATAAAATGATAGATAGGAAGACAGATAGGTAGGTAGATAGAAAGACAAATAGATAGATAGATAGACATACAGATGACAGACTATTTGATTGACAAATAGATAGATAAATAGAAAGATAGATAGACAAATAGAAAGACATATAGATAGAAAGATAAATATATAAAAAGACGTAAAAGATAAGAAAATAGATAGAAATATAGAAATGTAGATAGATAGACAAACAAATAAACTAATATATTAAAAGGCAGATATAAAGATAGATAAAAATAAAAAAAGATAGATATATAGAAAGATAGATATATAGATAAGTAGATAGTATGATAGAGAGATCGTTAAACTAATAGTAAGATAGATAGATAAATAGTTAGATAGATATCAACATATATAGACACATAGATACACATATAGATAGATAGACAAATAGTTCGACTAGATAGATAGAAAGATAGTTGGAGATATAAATAGACACATTGGTAGATAGATTGATTGACAAATAAATAAATAGATAGATAGAGAGACAAATAGATAGTCATATAGATAGATAGACAGATAAATAGACAAATAGACATACATGTAGATAAACAGATAGACAGATAGATAAATAAACACATAAAAAGAAAGAAGATAGATAAATAGATAGATAGATAGACAGCCAGAAAGATATACATATACATAGATAGATAGAAAGATAGATAGACAGATAGATCGCCAAACAAATAGACTGAAATATAGATAGATAGATGAAAAGATAGATAGACTAACATATAGATAGATAGATAGATAGACATATAGATAGACATATAAAAAGACTTATAGATAAACATATAGATAACCAAATAGATAGGCAAATAGATAGACAAATAGATAGAATGAAAAAAATTCAGATAGATAAATAGACAGATTGATAGACATATAGACAGATAGATAGAGAAATAGATAGATTGACAGATAGACTGTCAGATAGATATGTAGATAAAAAAATAAATGGATAAAAAAAAGAAAGACAAATAGACAAACTGATAAATATCATTTAGATAGAAAGATAAATAGATAGATAGACAGACAGACAGATAGATAGACATTTAGATACAAAGATATATAGATATACAAATAGAGAGATAAATAGACAAAATGATAAAAAGTTACACAGACAGATAGATATAAAGGCAAATAGATAGATATATAGACAGAAATATAGAAAGATAGATAGACAAGCATATAGACAAACAAATTAATAGACAAATAGGCATACATATAGATATCTAGAAAGATAAACATATAAATAGATAGATTGAAAGATAGATAGATAGATAGATAGATAGAAATATAGACAGATAGATAAATAAATAGATAGATATATATAAAGATAGATAGAAAGACAGAAAAATATAGATAGATAAATGGATTGGTATATAGATAGATAGATAGATAGATATATATATATATATATATATATATATGGATAGATAGAAGAATAGATAGTTAGATAAATAGATAGATAATTAGATATATATAAATTAAATAGGTAGATAGATATATATACAGATAGAAACATGGATTAATAGACTGATAGATAGTCAGATAGAGAGATGGATAGATAGATGAATAGATTGATAAATACATTGATGTAAAGATAGACAGATAAATAGATACATAGAAAGATAAATATATAGATTGAGAAATAGATTAATAGAAAGATAGATAGATAGTAATATAGATGTATATTACTAAAGTCATCCTCACTAAAAATTAGTGAGGGAAAAAGTCCCTAGCTAAAAAATTTTAGCGATGAAAATATCCCTAGCTAAAATATAATTTTCCTAGCTAGCAAGCTAAATGTGAGTTTCCATCGCTAATGGATTTAACGACACAACCTTTCCCAATCTAAAGTGCTTGTCACTAAAATTTAATGAGGGAAAGAGTCCCTAACTAAAAAATTTTAGCGATGGAAAATTCACTAGCTAAAATAATTGTTTTCCTAGCTAAATTAGCAAGGGAAAGTTCCCTACCAAAATTAGCAAGGGAAAATCCGTAGCTATTTATAATCCAAAACTATTTTTAGAATTTTATTTTTTTTCAAAAAATTTAATAAAATAATTTAATATTTTATATTAAATTAAATAAACACAGAAACTATAAATGATAATTTATTAATTAACAAAAAATAAAATATTTTAATAATTTATTATTATACAATATTTTACATAATTAAAATAAAAACATAACACAAAATAATTTATTTATCTACTAATAGTGCATAAAGTATAATGTATTCATACATTGACAATGTCTTCTCTAACTTAGCTCCTCTGATCACCATCTTTTTACTAGGACAAAGCTATCTGAGTCGTGGTGCATCATGTCAAGTAAAAGATTAATTCTCTTCTACAAGCTTTTCATATGGAAAACATTGCGGTATCATATATGTTCAAAAAATAAACCAGTCAATCAAATCAAAATAAATAAATAAATTAAGTTCTATTTTGATACATATATAATACTGTAATATATATGTACATACATACGATAGTATATATGTACATATATACTTGCATTTCACTAGTTACATATAATACTGCAGTATATATTTAAATATATACTGATTACATATATAGTGGTGTAAATGTACATATACAGTGTAGTATATATGTACATATATACTACAGTGTATATGTATACACTAGTATATATGTATATGTACATATATACTGGTATATATGTACATATATACTGGTATATATGTACAAGTATTTATATGTACATATAAACTTAGTATATGTACATATATATTATAATGTATACGTACATATATACATGTATACATATATGCTACAGTGTATACGTATACATTGGTATATATGTATATATATACAGGTATATATGTACAAGTATTTATATGTACATATATACTAGTGTATATGTACATATATATGTGTATACATATACACTACAGTATATATGTAAATATATATGTACATGTATGCACAAATACACTTTAGTGTATATGTACAAGTATGTACATATATATTGGTAATTACTTGTACATAAATACAAATGTATACATGTACACTATAGCATATATGTACATATACATTGTAGTGTATATGTACATGTACTACAGTGTATATATGTACATGTACCAAGTATCTATATGTACATATACTTTAGTGTATATTTACATATACACATATACTGGTAAATACTTGTAAATATGTACATATACATATATACAAGAATAAATGTACAAGTATTTACATTATAGAAGAGCATAAATACTTATTATGGAGAATGAACATCAAACAGCTATATATTCCACCATAAGCATTAAAAAAAGAAACAAACACCTTAACTAGGGTTGCAAAAATCATCTTTGTTTGTTCGAAATTGCATCGAACCTAGAAACATAAGGCACAAGAAATTTGCAACTATATTTTATAGGATAAAAGTTCAATACATACATACAGTACATAAAATATAATCTTTTCATTAAATTGATGTTGCTTTCTCTTCCCCAACTCCTATGGTCACCATCTTTCTGCTGTGACAAAGCTGTCTTAGTCGTGGTATTTCATGTCTAGTAAAAAATCTTTTCACTTATGAAATCTTCGTATGGGGAACAATGTGGTAAAATATCTGTATGAAATCTAAACCAACCAATCAAATCAAAATAAATAAATTAAAAAGTTATGTTTTGCTAAATATATAATACTTTAGTATATATGTACATATATACTAGTATTTCACTAGTTACATATACTACTATAGTATGTGTACATATAAACTATAGTATTATATGTACATATATTACTGTAGTATTTTATGTACAAATACTATAGTATATATGTAGATATATTGATTTTATATGAACATATATACATAGCATGTATGTATAAAAGATATACTAGCATTTATCTTATATGTACATATAAAAGAAACCTCTCATTTAACCGAGAAACTATTTCAGAATGCGACTCTATTCTAAATCTTTCATGAACATCCTAAAATGTTAGGAACAACAGAGATTCAAATTCAATGATCAAAGAATGCATATCATGTTTTTGTGTAAGCAAATAATGAGCAATAAAATGCAACTTACCATGACCATGGTACACAAACTCATGATTGATGATAGGGTTTGAAGAAGTAAAACAACTTAACCACCACCTTCCACAGTTTCAATCATTTCTTGCTTAAATATTTGGAGTTAAGGCTTCAAAATCATACACAATTACAAGGACAAAAAAGGAGTTATTAGCAGTTATGAGAATCTTAAACATAGTATCTAGAAAAAAAAGAAATGTTGAACCTGCAAAATATACATGCCATAAGTATTTTCTAAAATTCTTTCATAATCCTTGTACAAGCAATAGGAAACAACTGCGCTTTCAAGACACAAAGAGGAGAGATCACCTTTTTCTGGGTCAATCAGTTATTTCACCATTGGCCTTTTAATTTGTTTTGCCACTTTTATCTTGTGGACTCATCAAGCAAGCATCAAATTCATATAGAAATAATAAACTAGTCTAATTTCTTAGTGATCATGGCATCAAATTCAGTATGTACTTATATACTATACATTGGTTGAAATACCATTTACAATATCAGAATTTATCTTTATCTTTAACCAAAGCTATAGCTTTACCATGACACGCTATTAAATAATCCATACAATTTTTAAATAAACCCTGATCAAATAATGGTCCATCCTGAGATTCTACTACCAAACTGTCCCAAAAGAATGCAAGATTATCCTTGAATGTTTTGAAATTTTTGTTGGAAGTTAGAAAATCTGCAACTACCCCCTAAACAGTAAGAACATGCATAAGATTGGATGAAAAGAAACTCGATCTAGGATCTAAATAGCATAAAATTTTTGAAACATGGAACAAGGAAAATTATTTAAAGTAACAAATAATGAATAAAAGAAAGGAAGCAAGGAGCATATTGTAGGATACTTCTCTAGCAAGGTCAACTATGGCAACAACAACATCATCAAAAACAATGTCATCCATCAAATCCTCATTGATAATGTATTTAGCACCACATGCCTGCACATTTATAATTTAATATCCATACAAAAGGTTTCCAAGAATATGTATCCTACCGTGAAATGCAGTTAAACATTGGAATTTTCAATCTCATACAATGACTCATTGTACATTTTGATATCATTTATATGCAGATGTATTTGTTTGAAAAAAAAAATTATGATAATTAAATCAATAATAAAATAACTAACTCTAAAAATATCTAACATAAGTAAATGAGAAGTAGTCGATTTTGTTGAGTTACCTTCTTTTATTTTATTTTATTGTATTTTGCATTAAGAGTGCCCATAATATATAAGAGTACTCCATTCATGTTTCCAAGTGTGTGTGTGTGTGTGTTTGTCTATATATATATATATATATATATATTTACATAAATGTATACTTATAATACATAGTTACAAATATAGTTATATTTAATTATATAGTGTTTTATATAGTTCCTAGAATTGCATTCCAATAAATTCTGCAAATAAAATCTCATATTACATATAACTCTTTCACTCTTCACTTTAAGTGTTCTTTAAACAAAATAATAAATTTTCTCCTAACTTTTAAAAATAACTATTATGATACAAATTCATTCACCAAAATAATATTAAGTATTAACACTCAATTAAATGTCAAGTGAATCAAATGATCAAAACTCTTTAAACCATTGTTGTTATTGAAATTGGGGGTTTTTTAAAAGTGCATCATGTATGGTTTTTATGTGGCTTGAAAATGATTCTTGGATGAATGTTATTCCTAGAGCACTATCTGAGCCTCGATCTCTATTAATTTTTTTGGTTGTTTTTAGATTCAATATGAAGTTGTTTGTTTTCTTCTAAATATGGACACAAACACACTACAATGAAAGTTGTTGAATTTTCTTCATATCCTAGTAGATTAATATAATTAGCATACTCACAAAATTGATGCAAAACCATTGATAATTTATTATTTTGAGATTTATGTTTGAAAAATTTTAACCTTTGTTCTCATACCTCTTTGTTAACTTGCTTTCACTAGAAAAATTTATTAAGTTTTTATACCTATTTATAAACTTCTATCACAAAACTATTGATAATTGATGCAAAACCATTCTTCTTATCCCTATTTGTTAACTTGTTATCACAAGAAAAATTTATATTAATGGATATGGAATCATAATTGAAGATAATGAATGATTCATTCTATATGCAATTTTAAATAAGATAGTGCTAATAGTTTTAAGTTATGGAATGATTATAAAAAAACTCAATATGTGATAATAACAATTCCCAATATATAATAATTAGTAGCATATTATCATTGACTTTGTGATGAGATTTTCAAGAACCTTAAAATGTAATAATATTAATTGGATAATTATTGATTGATTGACCAAATTTAACTCATTTTATACCTACCAAAGTAATGTTTTCCATAAATCAATTGGCTTCTATATATAGAGATATATATATATATATATATATATATATATATATATATATATATATATATATATATATATATATATATGAGAGATTATGAGAATGCATGGAGTATTTTTTGTTATAATATCTATTAGAGTTCCTCTTTTAACCTCTATGTTTTGTTATAGTATACACAACCAAGAACAAGTTCAAATGAAGTTCAGCCTATGGAAGAGTTTTTAGCAAGAACCATGAGAAAAAGAGAAGATTCAAAAACTAATTTTTGAAAAAACATAAAATGTCTTAACTACAGAATTCAATAAAAGGAAAACACACAGAAGAGTTTTCGAAAACTTATGGTAGTTTTGAAAATGATAAGCTGGAGGAGATACAAAACACGGTATGAAAAGAAAGAAAGTAAGAAGCTATAGATAAAAAGATACAAAAGAGGTTACAAAGATGAGTTGCAATGAAAAGATGTAGCTCACAAACTAACTCATGCATATTGGAGTTTTCTTTTCTATATTTATTTCTTTTCTTGTTAATAATTAGAATGCTTTGTAATATTTTTGTCATTTAATTATTTTTGTCAGACAAAAACTTACATCAACATAAATCTAAAAATAGGCTAAATTAATTTATGCTAGGGTTAGTTTAAATTTTAAGATGTGCATTTTAATAGATATCTTTTAGAAAAAAAAGTTCATTCATTGAATTATTTTTATTATTAATTTTTTGCTTTTATTTGGCCAATATTAATACAATATAATACTAATATATTTCTTGAAACGTTAAATTTCTAGATCAAAGTTGGTTGATGTTTATTTAATAATTTTATTCTAAAGTTAATATTATTTATTTATAAGTAATATAAGAATATAATATTATTATTTTGCAAATTCAAAAGGATGTTTATCTTATAATGGTGTTTTTACTATATTCGCAAATTAATCAATTTAATTTAGATATAAAATTTGAGAAGCATGTTAGACTTAAAAAAATGCATGTGAAGTTTGAAATATTGTTTATTGGGAATTTTTACTAATATAATTGAAGAACCAACTTAAAGAAAATCATAAATTATAGTATAGTCCATTATAAAACTATTATTTCCTTATTACCTTATTTGTTACTTTTGTTATATCCTAGAATTTTTTTGTTATTCTAACTTCATTTTTACTTGCTTACATTTAATATTTTTTAATTACTTTGCTGATATTAGTTTTTTTATTTTACATTATTTATTGACCATGTTCACTTATGTGAAATTTTTAAATTTTACATTACTGTTAGAAATAATAAATCAGTTTTTGGTACTATTTCCTAGGATTTAAAATAATGAAAATTATTATAGTTATTTATAATATTTTTATAATTATACATATAGTAAAAGACAATTATTTATAGTTATATGTTCATATACTTATAGTATATTTAGTTATAAATAGATTTATATATAATTATATTTAATTATACATATAGTTATAAATATTTATGTAGTTAAAGATATAGTTATATATAATATTTTTATAGTTATACATATAGTAAAATACAATTATATATAGTTATATATTATTATACATATGGTATATTTTGTTAAAAATATAGTTATTTAGAATTACACAAATTGTTTTAAAATAGTATATAGTTAAAAAAATAGTTATATATAGTTATTAATATAGTTATAAAAATCAATACATAGTTACAGATATAGTTAAATATAGTTATGAAAAGTTTTATATAGTTATACAAATCTTTATAAATAGTTATACATATATAGGTAAACATATAGCTACATATATGTTGTTATACATGTTGTAGATGTAGTTATATATATTATTTCGTGTAATTATATATTTTTAGACATATAGTTATGTATAGATATTGATGTAGATAAATGCATTTATATCTAATCATATGTTGACATACATATTGTTAAATACTTTAAAATATAGTTATATATATATATATATATATATATATGTATGTATGTATGTATGTATGTTTATTAAATATTTGTTGTTATATTTATATATAGTTATGTATACTAATTTATAATTATACATTAGTAAATACACTTATACATATTAATGTGTTATTAATCTTGGGATCATCATATTAACATAATTTTTTATACAAATATTAAATATGTTGTTTTATACACACAGCTCGCCAGAAATACTAACACCCATTTTGTGATTAAAATTTAAAATCACAAGCTTGTCTGAGTGACAAAAACATGGATATCAAGCCTGCATACCATACCTACTATGCAACATCAACATCCACACCATAAGAATGAATTATATCACACATGCATTAAGTATGTATTCGAATTAGTGTGTATAAGTAATCCAAGGATACCATGGTGATTAATGAAGTATTGTATATAATATATGGTAATAGTGAGGGTAGAAGAAAGAATTCAAAGAAAAAAATAGTAGAATCCAAACACACACATTGGCATTAAGATAATGATGAAGAGTTAGGATAGAAAACATACTTAAAATCAATAAGAAACTCATGGCTTCAAGGAACTATCACTTACTCTACTATTAGGCTATATTGTATCGGTGTCGAGAAAGATAGGTTGAGCGTTTGGAGAGAGTAAGAGTTATCTCTTGGACAACAAGAAAGCATTCTTGAATTAGTAAAATTCCAAAAATGTTTTATTTTTTATTATCAAAACATTAAATAAACAATAAATATATAAACAACATAAAGACTCGTATTTTTTTTATTATCAAATTATTTTAAATAAGTTCATATGTGTGTAGTAAGTCACACATGAAAAACAAACACCTTACAATTTTTAATTATCAAATTAAATAAATAATAAATATATAAACAACTTCAAAAAATAGATGTTTGGGACTTCCAACTAGAAAAAAAAATTAAATGGCTATAAAATTTGCAAATTTTCTATAGCAAGGCAAAGTTGAAAATATGATTATTCTTCAAGCTACTCTCCAAAAAGTTATAAACTCTCTTTATGTTAAAAAATATATAAATATATATATTTAATGGTTATAAATTTTTAAGAATTCATATTAATTTTTAAGAAGATAATATGAAATAATTTTAAAAGCATAAAATTTCATAATACTTGATATAATATATAATTTTTAAAATTCTAAAAATTACTTAAAGTGATAAGATAATTAAAAAAAATTATAATTAATATTTTAATAAAGATTGAATATTAAAAGCTAATAGTAAAAATATTACTCAATTGTTTAATTCTTATAAATTTTAGTAGCAGCAAACATCTATATATTTATTTTTAAATATCATTTTTATTTTTTTTTAAATTTAATGAAAAAATTTAAATTTTTATGATAATTCAAAATTTTTAAATTTGTATTACTTATTTTTTTAAAAGTTTCCTATATTCATAAATTTTTTTTTATACTTATAATAATATTCATATTTACTAGTTTATTCATCAATTAGATATTTTTGTAAATAATTTCTATCTAATCATACAATAAATTATTTTACCTTATAGTAGTAGACATTTTAAAGTATGTTCATTATTTTTTAAAATATCTTTAAAAATTATTATAATTATAGAATTAATTACTTAATGTTACTTTAATACAAATTTTTAAGTTTCCTAATTAAAACATTTTAGAAAAAAATTTTGTATACTTTTTTAAAATTTTATAATCATAAAAATAATTATTCGCATCATTATTATATAATTTGTTTTTTGGTAGTTTTATATTTTTTAAAATTATTTATTTATAATATCATATTTTTATAATTTTATGAGAGAATTGTGTCTTTCAATGATCACACATCTAGAGACTATGACATACATTTAAAAAAAATTAAATCATTAAACATTGGAGATGAAATTATTCCCAGTGCAAATAACTAGGGAAAAAACCCTAAACTAAATGGGTATATTTGGTGAAAAATAAAATTTAAGAAATAATCATTTGCAATAAAATATAAAATAGTAAAAAAAATTCAGATAATTATTTAGTGACGTATTTTATCTCGATATAATTACCTAGAGAAAATCCGTCGCTATATTCGTTGCTAAATTCTTAGTTTTCTTTGCGTGGAAATCTACAAAAATATTAGTGATGGAAGTTATCTCGATATAATTAGCTATGGAAATTCCATCGCTAAATCCATGGAAATTCCATCGCTAAATCCATGGCTTAATTCTCTGTTTTTTTGTCCGAAAATCTATGGGGGTGTTGGTGGTGTAATTTGTCTCGATATAATTAGCTAGAAAAATTTCGTCGCTAAATCCGTCGCTAAATTCCTAGTTAAATTAGCTATGGAAATTCTATCGTTAAATTGTCTCTAAATTCTAGTTTTTTTTGCGCAGAAATCTAAGAAAATATTAGCGATAGAATTTATATCGATATAATTAGCAAGAGAAATTCTATTGAAAAATCCATCTTTAAATTCCCGATTTAATTAGATAAAGAAATTCTATCTCTAAATCTGTCACTAATTTTCTCAGTTTTTTGCACGAAATCTATGAAAATATTAGTAATGAAAAATTTTCAATCAGATATTTTCGTTAGTAACCCATTGCTAATCCGTCACTAATTCGTTGATAGTATTTATTTCAATGTAAACTCAAAAACTCTTACTATTACCTAGCTAATCCCTTCCTATTTAGCTAGGGATTATTCCCTAGCTAAATTTTCCTAGCTAAATCAATATTTTTTATTGTGATATAAATAGACAGATAGATAGGCAGATGATAGACAAATAGATATATAGTTAGATACACAAATATATAAATAGATAAATATATAGATTATTATATAGATAGATAGACTATTAGATACTTAGCAAGGCAAATAGTTAGATAGATAGATAGACAAATAAATAGATAGATAGATAGATAGACAGACATATAGATAGATAGATAGATAGACAAATAGATAAATAGATATACAGACAAAAGATAGATAAACAGATATTTAGATAGAATGGCAAACTTATAGATAGGCAGGTAGCCAAACAAATAAATAGACATATAGACATAAATATAGACATATAGATAGATAGATAGATAGATGAATAGATAGATAGTCATATATATATTTTGACAGACAAATAGACAGATCTATAGATAGATAGACAAATAGATTGATAGATATATAAGTAGATATATAGATAGATAGATAGATAAAAAGATAGATAGACCAATAGATAGACAAATAGACAGATATATAGAATGACATAAAAAAATAAATAGATAGACAAATAGATAGATGGATAGATCGATGAATAGATATATGGATAGATAGATATAGATATAGAGAGAGAGAGATATATATATATATATATATATATAAAGATTGATATATAGATAGATAGTCAAATAGATAGATGGATAGATTTATGGATAAATAGATAGATAGATGGAAAAATTGAAAGATTGATAGATGAATAGATATATGTATAGATAGATAAATAGATTGATGGATAGATAGATGGGTAGATAGATGGATAGATATATCGATAGATGGAAGGATATATAGATAAATAATCAATGTATAAATAGATGGATGGATAGATGGATAAATTGATAGATAGATTTATAGATATGTGGATAGATAGATAGATTGATTGATAAATAATTGGCTGATAGATAGAAAAATAGATAGATAAACAGATAGACATATATAAAAATAGACATATAAATACATAGATAAATAAACAGATAGATAGATAAATATATACAAAGATATAAGACAAATAGAAGAAAAGATGACAAATTGAAGAAAAGATTGACAAATTGTAGCTAGAACAGA
>JAREIK010003301.1:0-14972 GCA_029783825.1 Sapria himalayana
CCGTCTCGCTAATAATTTTTTTGTAATTAATATTTCTATAAAAATAAACTGATAAATAAATAATATAAAAATTTAAAATATACTGAATAATTAAAATAATTTATTTTGTTCCTCTCAACTCTAGAATGATTGCTAAAGCTCTAACCAAAATAATAGTAGCTTTTACTTTATCTCTATTATGTCTTATCATATTTGATGTTGAATCATTAGGCTATCAAAGGTAATTTGACTCATGTACACTAACAGACTAAACCAAAGTTGTACCCCTATCTGTTAAAATAACTAGTTATTGAGGATGCTATTTATATTGATTATTGTAATTTCTTCTAAAATATCTCTCATGCACACACTCAAAGCAATTTTTTAAAGCATAGTTCACCTCTAAAAAAATAACAACCTTGTAGCCTAGTAGAACAAACTAGTCCCAGGGTGGTTTGAGCAGGGCAAGATGTATGGGCTCTCTTTCAATCAAGAATCAAAAAATTTATTTTATTGGCATGTCTAAGCCTTTTTATTATATCCTCATGGATATGAAAAGTATCATTTCTTTCTTTTTATATTAAATGAGTTATGTATACAAGCTCACAATACCCAAAAAGTTGTAAATGAATCATATTCAAATGTATAAAAGGTTTTAATCATTGCTCAAAATATTAGTCTTGCATATTGACACTCGAGGTCACAAATCAAGGAAAAAGCCATAGTGATATTTCCAATCCCACAAATTTTTATCAATAGAAGTTATAAAGAGTTGTACTCGAGCTTTAACTATTTCTAGGGTCATGACTTTTGCTCTTGAGGAATGTCCAAAGTTACAATCATTCATAGTGTAATGACTTTGCAATATAAAGATAAAATGCACAAGCTATGGTAATATCCAATACTGTGACCCAGTATTATAGTGATTAGATATGTATTCATGATCATTCTTAGTGCCATAACAATATGTTCGATAGAGAGACACAAGTTATGACATATTTTGATCGATATGATTTTGTGTTCTAGAGAAAAAATAAAAAATCATGACCATTGCTAATGTTATAATAATCTAAAGCAAGAAAGAGACTGAATCCATAACCTACCCCTTTAGTCATGACTTTGTGTTACATATACAAAAAGATAAATCTGTGACATTCCTAAAAGTTGTGAATTTCAATTTAAATTTAACAGTTAGTCATTTGATTATAAAAGTGCAAAACATGAGATTTAGGATTTAGGGTTTATGAGTTAGAGTTATAGTTTATGGTTTAGGATTTAAAGTTTATGGTTTATGTTTTTTTTTGTTTTTTTTGGAAAATACACACTTTATTTATCATTTAGGCACACAAATTTATGATTAATTATTTAGGGTATACCAGTTAAATGGTGTAAGTATTTAGGTGTTTAAGAGTTAAGTGATTTAAATGTTTAGGCATTTAGTAGTTTATATGTTTAATTTAAATAATGAAATAACAAAAAAGTTATTTTTCAAATTTTTTATAAATTTTGAAGGTTATAACCTTTATAAATATAATAATTTTTAAATTTTTTTTAACATGTGAATAAACAATATTTAGTTATAATAAACATAATAATTATATATCATGTACAATTAAAAATAAACAATTTTATTGATATGATATTAATAAACTAAATATAATATAAATATAATAATGATCAAAAAAGAAATTAATCAAACTATATTTATTGATACATATTATATATTATTTATAAATACCTAAACATTTAAAATGGTTTAAATGTTTAAGTATTTAAGGGTTTTGGGGTTTTGGGGTTTAGGAGTTTAATTATTTAAGCATTTAGGCATTAGTAGTTATAGGTTTTATATAAACAATAAACATAACAAAAAATTTATTTTTGTGATTTTATCACACTTTCAAAGATGAAACCTTTAAAAATATAATAATTATTAAATTATTGTCAAATGTAATATAATATTTAGTTATAAAATCTTTATAATTATATATCATGTAAATTCAATATAAACAATTTTATCGATAAATATTCTAATAATGAACAAAAATAATTAATAATCTTTTATTAATAAGATAGATGTTAATTAAAATATAATTAAAAAACCTAAATGATTCAGAAGCAAGAAAAATATTTTACTATATAATAATTTTTGTTTTGAAAATTTTTTTTCTTTTAAAAATTTATCTATAATGTTTTGATGAAAAATAATTTATATAAATTATATTTGTCTAGCTCAATTTATTTTGGTAATTATATTTATAATAAATAAACAAATAATAATTAAAATGAATATTTAAAATTATAAGAAAAAAATGAGATTTATTATTTATTATTTATTATTTACGGGTTAAATTTTAATTTAAATTAGATTTGTCTACTAATAATTTATTTTGTAATAATATTTCTATAAAATAAACAGATAAATAATTAAAATAAAAATTTAAAATTATACTGAATAAAATTTAAAATGAGATTTATGATTTATTAGTTACTGTATACCAGATTAATGGTTTAAGTATTTAGAAGGTTTTTTCATTTAGGATTTTTTAGCGATTTATGTTTTTAGGCTTTTAGTTGCTTATACGTTTATTAAAAAATAAAATATCAAAAAATTTGCAATAATTTTTTCTCTTTTCAAGGTTATAACCTTTGAAAATATAATAATATTATAATTTTTTTTAAACTGTGAATAAATACTTAGTTATAATAATATTAATAATTATAATTCATATAATTCAAATAAAAATTTATGATATATCTTATAATACTGATCAAAATTAATTTTTTAAACTATTGATATTAAGATAGATATTAATTAAAAATAATTACAAAACCCAATTTGATTCAAAAGTATAGTAAAATATATTTCTGGATAACAATGTTTAATTTTTAAATTTTTACTTCTTTTAAGCATCTATATTTTTTAAATTATATTTGTCGCACTCATATTTTATTTTGTAATAAATATTTCTAATAAAACTAAACTAATAATAGAAAAATTTATATTTAAAATTATAATAAATAAAATAAAAATTAGATTTATAATTATTAAGTAGTATATAGCGGTTTAATGGTTATGTATTCTG
The DNA here is from genome assembly GCA_029783825.1 of Sapria himalayana. Lineage (NCBI taxonomy): Eukaryota > Viridiplantae > Streptophyta > Magnoliopsida > Malpighiales > Rafflesiaceae > Sapria > Sapria himalayana. The sequence continues at coordinate 3,063 of JAREIK010003301.1, forward strand.
GCATTATGGGGTTTAGAAGTTTACTGATTTAACTGTGTATGCATTTAGTGGTTTATAGGTGTTATTTAAAAAATATCAAAAATTAATTTTTTTTATTTTTTGATATTTTCAAAGGTTATAACCTTGAAAATATAATAATTTTTAAATTTTTTTATAAGTAAATACTATATTTAGTTATAATAATCATTATATTTATATATCATATAAATTCAATATAAATATTTTTATTGATTAATATTCTAATAATGATCAAAGAATAAATTAATAATCTATTATTAATAAGATAGATATCAATTTAAATATAATTACAAAACCTAAAATGATTCAGAAATAAAGCAAAATATATTACTATATAATAATTTTTTGTTTTGAATTTTTTTTCTTTTAAAAAGTTTATCTATATTTTTTTGATGAAAAATAATTATATAAATTATATTTGTCTAACTCAATCTATTCTGTAATTATTAATTATATAAAAATAAATTAATAAATAATTAAAATGAATATTTTAAATAATAATCAAAAAAATAATATTTAGATTTTTATTTATTATTTAGGGTATACCGGTTTAAAATGATTATCTATTTAGGGTTTTCGAGATTTAGGAGTTATTGATTTAATTATTTATGCATTTAGTAGTTTATATGATTTATTTAAACAATGAAATAACAAAAAAAATTATTTTTGTTATTTTTTCACATTTTCAAAGGTTATAACATTTGAAAATATAATAAATATTAAATTTATTTAAAATGTGAATAAAATATTTAGTAATAATAATCATTATAATTATATATAATATAAACTAATTATAAATAATTTTATTGATAGATATGATATCAATTATCAAAAAATAAATTAATAATCTATTATTAAATGATAGATATAAATTAAAATACAATTACAAAACTAATATGATTCAAATCAAATCAAAATTTATTACTAAATAATAATTTTTTTTTAAATTTGTACTTCTTTTTATAAGATAATATATTTTTTAAAGTAAATAATTAATATTATATTTTTTGACTAATTATTTATTTTGTAATTAATTTTTATATAAAAAATAAACTAATAAATATTTAAAATGAATATTTAAAATTATAATGAATACAAATTAAAATGGGATTTAAGATTTATTTTTGCTGTATATGTAATTTATTTTTTGATAATCTGTTTGTATAACCAAATATTTTTTATATTTTAAAATTTTAATGTAAGTGAGGGAAAGGAAATATTAAAAGGCCGGGGATGCAGCAGTTGCACAATAACGGAGGTCTCACTGACCTGATAGTGGGCCGAAATTGGAACAAAGCCAAAACCATCTCATGATCCGACCCTTTCCGGTTAAATGAACCGAGAGTAATTTAAATATAAAATGTTTTGTAATTTTAATTTCGAGTGGCTATTTTTGGACCCGTGGAACTGTTCATCGTCTCTCTCTCTTCTCTCTGTGCAATTTATCGTGACTATTATGTGTGCTGCATACTGTAATACATTTCTGTTGCATTAATCTATAACGCATGAGCATTTTCTGGTGGATTTAGCTATTCATATTGAGTGACTAGCAAACCACGTTATTTTTGGTGTTTAATTCCCATTTTTTGATTCTATCATGGATGGTTGCTGAATTGGGATGTATATATTGCTTGATTTCTATTGTTTCTATGTTTCTGTATCTCAATCTCACTACCGTGGAAGCACAATTGCCCAACAATTATATATGGTATACCAGTTAATTGATCGATTATTAGGGGTTTTGTCGTTTATGAGTTTAGTAATTTATGTTTTAGGCATTTAGTGGTATATAGGTTTTATTTATATATTAAAAATAATTTTTTTTTTGATTTTTTTAGATTTCAAAGGTTATAACCTTGAAAATAAAATAATTATTAGAATCTTTTGAAATGTGAATACCATGTATAATTATATTAATCTTATTAATTATATATCATATAAATTCAATATAAATAATTTTAATGATAGATATTATAATAATGATCAAAAATTAAATTAATAAACTATTATTAATAATATAGATATTAATTAAAATATATTTACATAACACAAAATGATTCAAAATCAAATCAAAATATATTACTAAATAATAATATTTAATTTTAAAATTTTCATTCTTTTTATTAAGCTTATATTTTTTTATTATTAAAATAAATTATTTAAATAATATTTGTCTCACTCGAAATTTATTTTGTAATTAATTTTTCTAAATTAAATATAAATATTAAATATATTAAAATTATAATAATTAGAAATAAAAATGAGATTTATTATTTATTAAGTAGTATACAGCTATTATAAGGTTTATGTATTTAGGGGTTTCGAGTTTTATGAGCTACTGATTTAAGAATGTAAACATTTAGTGGTCATATGTTAATTTAAAAAAGAAATAACAAAACATTTATTTTTTGTATTCTTTTCATTTTGTAAGATTAAACCTTTGAAAATATAATAATTTTTAAATTTTTTCAAAAGTAAATATAATATTTATTTATAATAATCATAATAATTATATCATATAAATTCAATATAAACAATTTTATTCATAGATATTCTAATTATTATCAAAAAATAAATTAAAAATCTATTATGAATAATATCGATATTACTTAAAATATAATATCAAAACCTAAAATGATTCAAAAGCAAAGCAGAATATATTAATTAATAATAATTATTTGTTTTTAAATTTTGATTCATTTTATAAGCTTATTTCTTTTTTGATTAAAAATAATTTTTATAAATTATATTTTTAACTCATGATTTATTTTATAATAATATATATATATAAATAAAAAACATAACGATCAAAATAAATTTTTAAAATTATAATGAAACAAATAAAATGAGATTTATTAATTATTATTTAGGGTATACTGGTTTAAAGGATTATTATATATAGGGTATTAGGGATTTTGTAGGTTTGTGATTTAAGTGTTTAGGCATTTAATGATTTATAGGTTTATATTTAAACAATGAAATAACAAAAAATAATAATTTTTTATTTTTTACATGTTCAAAGGTTATAATCCTTTGAAAATATAAAAATTTTAAAACTTTTTTCAAAAGTGAATACCAATATTTAGTTATAATATTATTAAATTTATATATCCATATAAATTCAATATAAAATTTTTATTGATAAATATTCTAATAATGATCAAAAAATAAATTAATAATCTATTATAATAAGTTAGATATCAATTAAAATATAATTACAAAACCTAAATGATTCAAAAACAAAGCAAATATATTACTATATAATATTTCTTTGTTTTTGATTTTTTTCTTCTTTTATAAGTTTATCTATATTTTTTTGTGAAAAATAATTTATATAAATTATATTTCTATAACTTATAATTTATTTTGTAATTACTATTTATATAAAAATAAACAAATAAATAATTAAAATGAATATTTAAAATATAAAAAAAAATGAGATTTATTATTTATTATTTAGGATATACATGTTTAAAAAAATTATAGTATTTAGGGTTTTTGAGATTTAGAAGTAATTGATTTAAGTATTTAGGCATTTAAATGGTTTATATGGTTTATTCAAACAATGAAATAATAAAAAATTTATTTTGAATGTTTTTTCAAATTTTCAAAGGTTATAACATTTGAAAATATAATAATTTTAAAATTTTATAAAGTGTGAATACAATATTTAGTAATAATAAATTATTATAACTATATATAATATAAACTAAATATAATAATTTTATTGATAGAGTATTATATCAATTATCCAAAAAATAAATTAATAAATCTATTATTAATATGATAGATATAAATTAAAATAAAATTAAAAAACCTAAAATGATTCAAAATCAAAAGTAAAATTTATTACTAAATAATAATTTTTTTTATTTTTTGCATCATTTTATAAGCTTATATGTATTTATGATGAAAAATATATTATTAAATTATATTTGTATCACTTATAATTTATTTTGTAATTAATATATCTATAATTATTTAAATTATATTTAAGGTTTATGAGTTTAAAGGTTTAAGTATTTAGGGGATTCAGGGGTTTAGGAGTTTAGATATTTATGTATTTAGGCATTTAATGGTTTATAAGTTTTATTTAAGCAATGATATAACAAAAAATTTATTTTTGTTATTTTTTCTCATTTTTGAAGGTTATAAACTTTGAAAATATAACAATTTTTAAATTTTTTTTATATGAATACTATATTTAGTTATGATAATCTTAATAAATTATTATCATGTAAATTCAATATAAACAATTATATTGAAATATATTATATTAATGATCAAAAAATAAATTAATAAACTATTATTAATAAGATAGATATTATTTTAAATATATTTGCAAAACATAAATTTATTCAAAATCAAAGTAAAATATATTACAAAATAATACTTTCTTTGATGTTTTGCTTCTTTTTATAAGTTTATATTTTTTTTATTAAAAGTAAATTATTTAAATTATATTTGTCTTCCTCATAATTAATTTTTAATTTATAATTCTATGAAATAAACTAATAAATAATTAAAATGAATATTTAAAATTATAATGAATACAAATAAAATAGAGATTTATTATTTATTATTCAGGATATACTAGTTTAATGGTTTAAGTATTTAGGCGTTTTGGGGTTTAGTGATTTAAGTGTTTAGGCCTTAAGTGATTTATAGTTTTTATTTAAAGAATGAAAAAATAAAAAATTTAATTTTTGATTTTTTTTAATTTTTGAAGGTTATAACCTTTGAAATATAATAATTTTTAATTTTTTAAATGTGAATATAATATTCAGTAATAATAATCTTAATAATTATATATAATGTAAACTCAATATAAATAATTTTATTAATAGATATTATAATAATGATCAATAAAAAATTAATAAACTATTATTAATAAGAATGATATAAATTAAAATATAATTGCAAAATCTAAAATGATTCAAAATAAAAATAAAATATATTACTATATAATAAATTTTTGATTTTAAAATTTTGCCTATTTTTATAAGGATATATTTTTTTTGATGAAAAATAAATTATTTAAATTAGATCTGTCTCACTAATAATTTATTTTGTAATTAATATTTCTATAAAAATAAACTTATAAATAATTAAAATAAAAATTTAAAATTATACTTAATAAAAATTAAATTGAGATTTATGATTTTTTATTAATGTACACCTATTTAATGGTTTAAGTATTTAGAGGTTTTATCATTTAGGAGTTTAGAAATTTATGTCTTTAGGCATTTAGTGGCTTATAGGTTTTATTTAAACAATAAAATAACAAAAAAGTATTTGTAATTTTTTCTCATTTTCATAGGTTATAACCTTTGAATATATAATAATATTTAAAATTTTTTGAAATGTGAATACAATATTTAGTTATAATAATATTAATAAATATATATTATATAAATTCAATATAAACAATTTTATTGATAGATAATATAATAATGATTAAAATATAAATTAATAAACTATTAATAAAAAGATTGATATAAATTAAAAAATATTTACAAAACCCAAATTGATTCAAAATTATACTAAAATATATTACTGGATAATAATTTTTAATTTTTAAATTTTTAAATCTTTTATAAGCATATATTTTTTTTGATTAAAAATAAATTAATTAAAATATATATGTCGCACTCATAATTCAATTTGTAATAAATATTTCTATAAAAATAAACTAATAAATAATTAAAATGAATATTTAAAATTATAATAAATAAAAATAAAAATTTGATTTATTAATTATTAAGTAGTATATAGCAGTTTACTAGTTTATGTATTTAGGCATTATGAGGTTTAAGAGTTTAATGATTTACCTGTGTATGCATTTAGTGGTTTATATGTTTTATTAAAATAATAAACTAATAAAAAATTTATTTTTATTATTTTTTGATATTTTCAAAGGTTATAACCTTTGAAAATATAATAATTTTTAAATTTTTTTTAAATGTGAATATAATATTTAGTTATAATAATCATTATATTTATATATCATATAAATTCAATATAAACAATTTTATTGATAAATATTCTAATAATGATCAAAAAATAAATTAATAATCTATCTTTAATAATATAGATTTCAATTAAAATATAATTACAAAACCTAAAATTATTCAGAAAAAAAGCAAAATATATTACTATATAATTATTTTTTGTTTTAAAATTTTTTTTTCTTTTAAAAAGTTTATCAATAACTTTTTGATGAAAAATAATATATATAAATTATATTTGTCTAACTCAATTTATTTTTTAATTAATATTTATATATAAATAAAAAAATAAATAATTAAAATGAATATTTAAAATTATAATGAAAAAAATGAGATTTAATATTTATTATTTAGGGATACCGGTTTAATTTAAATTAGATTTGCCTCACTAATAATTTATTTTGTAATTAATATTTCTATTAAATAAATTGATAATTAATTAAAATAAAAATTTAAGATTATACTGAATAAAATTAAAATGAGATTTATGATTTATATTAATGTATTCAAATTTAATGATTTAAGAATTTAGAGGTTTTGTCGTTAGAAGTTTAGCGATTTATGTTTTTTGGCTTTTAGTGGTTTATAGGTTTTATTTAAAAAAATAAAATATTAGAAAAAATTTCTATAATTTTTTATCATTTTCATAGGTTATAACATTTGAAAATATAATAATATTCAAACTATTTTAAAATTTTGATGCAATATTTTGTTATAATAATATTAATAATTATATATCATATAAATTTAATATAAACAATTTTATTGATAGATATTATAATAATGATCAAAAATTAAATTTATAAACTATTAATATTAAGATAGATATTAATTAAAAAATATTTACAAAACCCAAATTGATTCAAAATTAAAGGTACTTATATTACTTGATAATAATTTTTAATTTTTAATTTATACTTCTTTTATAAGCGTATATTTTTATTAGATAAATAATATATTATTTAAATTATATATGTCCCACTCATAATTTATTTTTTAATAAATATTTTTAAATAAATACACTAATAAATAATTAAAATGAATATTTAAAAATATAATAAATAGCAAAAAAAATAGATGTATTAATTATTAAATAGTATTTAGTGGTTTAAAGGTTTATGTATTTAAGCATTATGGGGTCTTGGAGTTTACTGATTTAACATTATATGCATTTAGTGGGGCTGCTCACGGGACTCAGAGATTCACGACCCGACCCGAAGTCTTGTCCCAAAAGAATCAAGACTGAGAAAAATCCGTTAACTTTGACTTTTCACATCCCGTTCTGTCACGTATTTTTTCTTTTGGGATGGTTCAGGATCTTAAGCAATATTTATACCTAGAACCATCCCATCCTAAAAAACGGATACTAGAACCTGGAATATATATATATATAAACATGAACATGCCACCAATACCTCTACTGCCCATCCAATTCCGACCCACCTATTGTTGTTCCGACGAGTTTGAGGCCACCTCACACCATTCTAGCCGTGTTCAGTTAGGTCCAGCCCTCGTCAAACGCACTTCTGGTTGCCTACACCGCGTCTCAGATGCCACCCACCTTTTGGTTTATTTTTCTGACGAGAATTGAGTGATTAATTATTATTATTATGTGTCTTAGTCAATTTTGTTGAGTATTGGTTGTGGTGTTGTGGTAGGGGCGAATGAGTGGGCCGAATGTGTTACAGTCAGTTTTGTAGAGCTTGCTTGTTTGAAATATTTATATGTATTTATGCTTACCATATCATATTAATTAATAGCAATGTAGATGGCATAATCCAGCTGTAAATGAAAAATATAATAAATTGAAGATGATCACATCTCAAATGATCAAAGTACTGGTAAATCCAATCATCATCCTTTCACGAACCCTCCTATTGTTATGGTAGGTTCTTAAATTCCAATTGTAAAAGAAAGTCAAGGTAAATCTAAACCTCCAGCTCATAAAAAGTATAAGTCTGCTGTTTGGGAAACTTATGAGATATTAGTTGATTCAGAGGGAAATGAAACTGGTAGGACAGCTTGTATATGGTGTAGTAAAGAATACTTGGCAAAAAGTGATCAAGGTACTTCGGGTTTATGGAAATACTTAAGAAAGACTTGTATGAAATTTCCACACAAAAAGAATTAATAGAAGCTCACAAAGGTAAAGACAAGTCATAATCTTTGTTGAGTTTCACTAAAGGTACTAGTTCAGAAGATAACAAATTAACTTGTTAGCAGTTTGATTAACAACTAGTTAGGGAGGCTTTGGTGAAAATAATCATAAAAGATGAATTACATTTTTGTTTTGTTGAGAGGGATGAGTTTAAGTAGTTTTAGGAAGTTAGTGTGCCTCAATTTAAAATTCCATCTAGGCACTCTATACTGAGAAATTGTTTTTCTTTGTTTGTGAAGGAAAAGGAGAAATTATTTGATAGCATATCATCTCATTGTTGTAGAGTTTCATTGTCTACCGACACTTGGACTATCATTCAAAATTTGTTTTATATATGTTTGATTGTTCAATTCATTGATTTCAATTGAATATGCATAAAAGGTTTTTCAACATTTGTGTAATTAAAAGTCATTCTGGAGTTAATATTAGAAATGCTATTGAGTTTTGCATGAATGACTGGGGTTTGAGAAAGTTGATTTTCATTACTGTTGACAATGCATCAAATAATGATATTGCAGTTGAATAATTTAAAAAAAGGCTTGTGAATAAAAGTGTCGTACCTTTTAGAGGTGAGCATTTTCATATGAGATGTTGTGCTCATATTCTAAACTTAATTGTCAGAGATGGCATTGCAGTAGTTGGGGTGCTATTCAAAAAATTAGAAGTGTGGTGAAATATGTGACGAGCAGTCCTAAGAAATTAGATATGTTTAAGTTATGTGTTGAAGAAATAAACTTGACATATGGATATTCATTGCAATTAGATTGTCCTACAAGATGGGATTCAACTTATTTGATGCTACAAACTGATATAAAATATCAAAAATTATTTGATATGTTGGAGGACAAAGACAAAAGGTTTTTGAAGGAGTTTGGTTTAAACGTTCCTATTGAGAGAGACTGAACAAACTCTATAATTTTGGCTCGTTTCTTAAAAACTTTTTATGAGGTAACTTGTAAATTTTCTGGCTCATAATATTCTACCTCTAGTGTTTATTTTTCTGAGATTATTCAAATTTTGAATAAATATTGAGCTTTGTGAAAATAGTAGAGATACAATATTGTTTGAAATTGGTATGAAAATGAGGCATAAATTCAACAAATATTGGGGTCTCTTCGGTCAACAAATATTATGTTTTTTGTAGCAGTATTATTGGATCCTAGATATAAGCTCAAATATCTCAAGGTTAAGTACACTTAGCTTTATGAAGAGGAATTGGCTAAAATTTTGGTGAAAAAAAGTTATAAATGCTTTAAATGTGATGATGGATGATTATAAAGATTTAAATGAAGATGAATCAAAAGAAGATGATTTCTTTGATGGTAGTGATACTTATGTTGATGATTTTTTTTGTTGAATTGCTGAAAGAACAAGAAGTTGCAGCTTTGTAAGAATTGGATATGTACTTTGAGGACAAACTTGAAAAAAATAGAATTGATTTTGATCTTCAAAAATGGTGGAATGTAAATGAGGTTAGGTATCCTTCTTTGGCAAATGTAGCAAGGGATGTATTTGCTATCCAAGCGTCTACTGTGGCCTACGAGTCTACATATAGCACTGGGGGAGAACTTTAGATAAATTTAGGAGTTCTTTAACACCTATTACAGCTGAAGTTCTCATATGTCTACAAGATTGGTTGAGAAGCTCAAACAAACCAATTGAAATTGAAAAATTTGTTCAAGACCTTGATGATAATGAATCAGGTTAGTATACAAATATTGTAAATTTTAATTTCACTTTTACTTATATTATTCATTCAATTTAATAAAAATATGGTTCAATTACAATTTTTAGTGGGGTCTCAAGATCCAAATATTTTTCCAACTATAGATGGCCAACTAAATTTGGAATGGGTGTATTAAATTTTATAATGTAATATTTTGTTTCTTTATTACTATTTCATCTTAGAAATTTATGTCTACATGATTAACATGTTTTCATCTTTGGTTGTCCTTCTAGAGTGGAGGAAGAAAAGGGAGGAGTTGTAGAAGAGATAATTAATTGGGTTTGGATTTTCGTTGCTGTTCCGGGACGGACCTTTGAAATGATTATTATCATGGTTGTTATTAGTTGTATTTTTTTGTTATATTAAGCTGCCTAATTTTAGCAAATACTTAAGTGGTAATTGATGCAACCAATGTTTGTGGTCATCTTTAGCTATTCCTTAATATTTTAAGTAATTGTTTAAAAATTGTAATATTGCTATTATGGTTAAGTTTCACTTGGCTGAACAAAGCCAACTTGTGAAAAAACAAAGAAGCAAATTAAGCACATAACTCGGTCCCGTTCTATTTAATATTTCGATCATTTTATGCACATCAAAGCTTTTGACAAGGTAATGGAAATCATTTGTTGTATTCAGCCTATTTGACAAAACAAAATTTGCCCAATTTGAGTTTGAAATATACATAACTAAGGAATGATAAATTGTACAACAAAAGGATTCGACATGAACTTACTTGGCCGATTTGAAGAAAATATTTCAAAATCAATGTAAATTATATTACTAAATAAAATTTTTAATTTTTGAAATTTTGTTTATTTTTATAAGCTTATATTTTTATTCATAAAAAATAATATATTTAAATTATATATGTCTAAGTCATTATTTATTTTGTAATTAATATTTCTATAAAAATAAACTAAAAAATAAATAAAATGAATATTAGAAATTATAATGAATACAAATATAAATGAGATTTATTATTTATTATTTAGGTTATATAGGTTTAATGGTTAAGTATTTAGGGTTTTGGGGTTTAGGAGTCTAGAGATTAAATGTAGGCATTTAGTGTTTTATAAGTTTTATTTAAATAATAAAATAATGAAAAAATTATTTTGTTTTTTTTTATCATTTTTGAAGTTATAACCTTTGAAAATATAATAATTTTAAAATTTTTTCAAATGTAAATATAATATTTAGTTATAACAATCATAATAATTATAAGACATTTAAATTCAATATAAGTAATTTTATTGTTAGATATTATAAAATTTATTAAATAATAAATTAATAAACTATTATTAATAAAATTGATAGCAATTAAAATATAATTGCAAAACATATATATAATGATTGAAAATCAAAGTAAAATATATTACTAAATAATAATTTTTCATTTTAAAATTTATAGTTCTTTTTATATGCTTATATATTTTTTTGATTAAAAATAAATTATTAAAATTATAGTTTTCTCTCTCATAATTTATTTTGTAATTAATATTTCTATATAAAAATATACTAATAAATAATTAAAATGAATATTTAAAATTATAATGATTACAAATTAAAATGAGATATATGATTTATTATATGTGGTATCCCGGTTTAATTGTTTGATTATTTAGGAGTTTTGTCATTTAGGAGTTTATCAATTTATATTTTTAGGTAAATATTTAGTGGTTTACATGTTTTATTTATATAATAAAATTAAAAAAAAATTTTTAGATTTTTTCTGATTTTCAAAGGTTATAACCTTTAAAAATAAAATAAATTTTAAAATTTTTTGAAATGTGAATACTGTGTATAATTATATTAATCTTACTAATTATATATCATATAAATTCAATATAAACAATTTTAATGATAGATATTATAATAATGATCAAAAATAAAATTAATAAACTATTATAATAATATATATATTAATTAAAATATATTTACAAAACACGAAATGATTTAAAACCAAATCAAAATATATTACTAAATAATAATATTTAATTTTA
>JAREIK010003301.1:21288-59911 GCA_029783825.1 Sapria himalayana
ATTATAATTTTAAATATTAATTTTAATTATTTATCAGTTTATTTTTATAGAAATATTAATTACAAAATAAATTATTAGTGTGACATATATAGTTTAAATAATTTATTTTTCATTAAAAAATGCTTATAAAAACGGCAAATTAATAAAAATAAATAATTTTTATTTAGTAATATATCTTTTTTTGATTTTGAATCATTTTAGATTTAACAATTATATTTTAATTTATATCATTCTTATAAATACTAGTTTATTAATTTATTTATTGATTATTATTATAATATCCATCAATAAAATTATTTATATTGAGTTTACATTATATATAATTATTAAGATTATTATAACTAAATATTATATTCACATTTAGAAAAAATTTAAAATTATTATATTTTTAATGGTTATAACCTTCAAAAATTAAAAAAAAACAATAAATTAATTTTTTTGTTTTTTCATTCTTTAAATAAAAATGATAAATCACTAAAGGTCTAATGACTTAAATCACTAAACTCCTAAACCCAAAAACTTTTAAATACTTAAACCATTAAACTGATATATCCTGAATAATAAATAATAAATCTCAATTTTATTTGTATACATTAAGAATAATTCATAAATCTAATTTTATTTTTATTCAGTATAATTTTAAATTTATATTTTAATTATTTATCAATTTATTTTTATAGAAATATTAATTACAAAATAAATTATTAGTGAGACAGATATAATTTAAATTAGACTGGTATACCCAAAATAATGAAGAATAAATCTCAATATTATTTTTTTTATTATAATTTTAAATATTCATTTTAATTATTTATTTGTTTATTTTTATATAAATATTAATTAAAAAACAAATTAAGAGTTAGACTATAATTTATATAAATTAATTTTAATCAAAAAAATATGGTTAAACTTTTTAAAAGAAAAAAAAATTTCAAAACAACAAATTATTTTGTAGTAATATATTTTGATTTCTTCTGAATCATATTAGGTTTTTTATTATATTTTAATTGATATCGATCTTATTAATAATAGATTAATAATTTATTTTTTGATCATTTTTAGAATATTTATCAAAATATTGTTTCTTTTGAATTTATATGGTATATAAATATAATGATTATTATAACTAAATATCAAATTCAAATTTGAAAAAAATTTAAAAATTATTATATTTTCAAATGTTATACCCTTTGAAAATATCAAAAAATAATAAAAATAGATAATTTTTTATTTTAATTTTTAAATAAAACTTATAATCCACTAAATGGATACATAGTAAAATCAATAAACTCCTAAGGCCCGTATTGCCTAAATACATAAACCATTAAACTGCTATATAATACATAATAATTAAGAAATCAAATTTTTATTTCAATTTATTATTATTTTAAATATTCATTTTAATTATTTATAAGTTTATTTTTATAGAAATATATTTTCCAAAATAAATTATGGATGCGAAAATATAATTTAAATAATTTATTTTTAATCAAAAAATATATATACGCTTATAAAAGAAGTAAAATTTTAAAAAGTAAAAATTATTATCCAGTAATATTTTTTACTTTAATTTTGAATCAATTTGGGACTTATAAATATTTTTTAATTAATATATTTCTTATTATTAATAGTTTATTAATTTAATTTTTTATCATTATTACAATATCTATAAATAAAATTTTTTATATTGAATTTATATTATATATAATTATTAAAATTATTATAACTAAATATTATATTTACATTTCAAAAAATGTTAAATTTTATTATATTTTTAAGGTTATAACCTATGAAAATGACAAATAATTACAAATTTTTTTTTGTTATTTTATTGTTTAAATAAAACATATAAACCACTAAATGCCTACAAACTTAAATCGTTAACACCTTAACGACAAAACTTTTAAATATTTTAAACTATAAAATTAGTATACTATAATAATAAATCATAAATCTCATTTTAATTTTTATTCAGAATAATTTTAAATTTTTATTTTAATTATTTATTAGTTTATTTTTATAGAAATATTAATTACAAAATAAATTATTAGTGAGAAAGATCTAATTTAAATAATTTATTTTTCATCAAAAAAAAGATATAATGCTAATAAAAAGAGTCAAAATTTTACCAAAAACAATTATTATTTAGTAATATATTTTAATTTGATTTTGAATCATTTTAGATTATTCAATTATATTTTAATTTATATCATTCTTATTAATAATAGTTTATTAATTTTTGATCATTATTATAATATCTATCAATAAAATTGTTTAAATTTATTTTATATGATATAGAACTATTAAAATTAATATAACTAAATATTCTATTCAAATTTCAAAAAATTTAAAATATTATTAAATTTTCAAAGGTTATAACATTTGAAAATGACAAAAAATTACAATTTTTTTAGTTATTTTATTGTTTAAATAAAAACTATAAATCACTAAATGCCTAAAAACATAAACAGCTAAACTACTAAATGACAAAATCTCAAAATACTTAAACCATTAAACTGGTATACATTAATAATAAATCATAAATCTCATTTTAATTTTTATTCAGTATAATTTTAAATTTTTATTTTAATAATTTATCAGTTTATTTTTATAGAAATATTAATTACAAAATAAATTATTAGTCAGAAAGATCTAATTTAAATAATTTATTTTTCATCAAAAAAAAGATATATGCTTATAAAAATTGTCAATTTTGCAAACCAAAATTTATTATTTAGTAATATATTTTATTTTGATTTTGAATCATTTTAGATTCTGCATTTTTATTTTGATTTATATCATTCTTAATAATAATAGTTTATTAATTTTTTATTGATCATTATTATAATATCTATTAAAAAATTATTTATATTGAGTTTACATTATATATAATTATTAAGATTATTATAACTAAATATTATATTCACATTTAAAAAAAATTAAAAATTATTAATTTTTCAATGGTTATAACCTTGAAAAATTAAAAAAAACAAAATATTAAATTTTTTGTTTTTTTATTTTTTAAATAAAAACTATAAATCACTAAACCCAAAAAAACCTAAATACCAAAACTATTAAAACTGTATATTGTGAATAATAAATAATAAATCACACTTTTATTTGTGTTCTTTATAATTTTAAATATTTATTTTAATTATTTTTTCCTTTATTTTTATAGAATTATAAATTACAAAATATATTATGAGGAAGAAAAATATAATTTAAATAATATACTTTTAAGAACAAAAAATATAAACTTATAAAAGGAAGTAAAACATCAAAAACATTATTATTTAGTAATTTATTTTACTTTGATTTTGAAGAAAGTTAGGGTTTGCAAATATATTTTAAATTATATATATTTTATTTATAATAGTTTATTAATTTATATTTTGATCATTAATATAATATCTATCAATATAATTGTTTATATTGAATTTATATGATATATAATTATTAATATTATAATAACAAAATATAGTATTCATATATAAAAAAAATTTAAAAATTGTTATAATTTCAAAGGATATAACCTTCAAAAATTTGAAAAAATAATAAAAAAATTAATTTTTTGTTATATCATTATTTAAATAAAACTTATAAACCATTAAATACCTAAATACATAAATCTCTAAACTCCTAAACCCCGAGGCCCCTAAATACTTAAACCTTTAAACATGTAAACCTCAAATATAATTTAAATAATTTATTGAAATATTAATTACAAAATAAATTATGAGTGATACAAATATAATTTAAATAATTTATTTTTCATCAAAAAAAATATAATCTTATTAAATGAGGCAAAAACTAAAAAACAAAAATTATTATTTAGTAACAAATTTACTTTGATTTTGAATCATTTTAGTTTTTGTAATTAAATTATAATTTATATATATCATATTAATAATAGTTTATTAATTTATTTTTTGATAATTGATATAATATCTATGAATAAAATTTTTTATATTTAATTTTTATTATATATTGTTATAATAATTATTATTACTAAATATTGTATTCACATTTTTAAAAAACTTTAAAAATATTTTATTTTCAAAGGTTATATTCTTTGAAAATTTGAGAAAATATCAAAAATATTTTTTTTTGTTTTTTCATTGTTTAAATAAAACCTATAAACCACTAATTGCCTAAATACTATAATGAATAACTTATAAATCTCGAAAACTCTAAATAGATACTTTTTTAATCAGATATATTCAAAATAATAAACAATAAATCTCATTTTTATTTTTTTGATTATAATTTTAAATATTCATTTTAATTATTTATATGTTTATTTTTATATAAATATTAATTACAAAATAAATTATGAATTAGAGATTCATAATTTATATAAATTATTTTTTATCAAAAAAAATATAAACTTATTAAAAGAAAAAAAAACTAAAAACAAAAAATTATTCTATAATAATATAATTTGCTTTGCTTCTGAATAATTATTGGTTTCGTAATTATATTTCAATTGATATCAATCTTATTATTAATAGATTATTAATTTATTTTTTGATCATTTTTAGAATATTTATCAATAAAAATGTTTATATTGAATTTATAAAATATATAAATATAATGATTATTAAAACTAAATATTGAATTCACTTTTGAAATAAATTTTAAAATTATTATATTTTCAAAGGTTAAAACCTTTGAAAATGTTACTAAATAAAAAAATATTTTTTCTTTGTTATTATATTGTTTAAATAAAACCTATACATCACTAAATGCTTAAAGATTTAAATCACTAAACAACAAAATTTCAATACCTCTATATAGATAATCCTTTAAATCAGTATACCCTAAATAATAATTAATAAATTTCATTTTTATTTGTTTTCATTATAATTTAAAAAATTCATTTTGATTGTTTAGTTTTTTATTTTATATATGTATTAATTATAAAATAAATTATGAGTTAAAAATATAATTTATAAAAATTATTTTTAAACAAAAAATTGATAACCTTATAAAAAGAATAAAAATATAAAAAAAATAGTTTTTATTTAGTAATATATTTTGCTTTGATTTTGAATCATTTTAGGTTTTAATATGATATTTTAAGTAATATCAACTTAATCATAATAGATTTTTAATTTATTTTTTGATAATTATTAGAATATCTATCAATAAAATTGTTTATATTGAATTTAAATGATATATAATTATTATGAGTATTATATATAAATATTGTATTCACTTTTGAAAAAAATTTAAAAATTATTATATTTTCAAAGGTTATAATCTTAAAAAATGAGAAAAAATAATAAAAATAAATTTTTAGTTATTTTATTTTTTAAAATAAACCTATAGACCATTAAATGCTTACTTACTTAAATTAGTAAGCTCGTAAACCCCGAAACCCCTAAATACAGAAAGAATTTAACATCTATATACTACTTAATAAATAATAAATCTCATTTTTATTTTTATTTATTATAATTTTAAATATTCATTTTAATTATTTATAGTTTAATTTTTTAGAAAAATTAATTACAAAATAAATTTGAGTGAGACTAATATTATTTAAATAATTTATTTTTAATCCAAAAAATATATAAGCTTATAAAAAGAAAAAAAAATTTTAAATTAAATATTATTATTTAGTAATATATTTTGATTTGATTTTGAATCATTTCGTGTTATGTAAATATTTTTTAATTAATATTTATATTATTAATAATAGTTTATTAATTTATTTTTTGATCATTATTATAATATCTATCATTAAAATTGTTTATATTGAATTTATATGATATATAATTATTACGATTAATATAATTATACCTAGTATTCACATTTCAAAGAATTTTAAAAATTATTTTATTTTTAAATGTTATAACCTTTGAAAATTAGAAAAAATCTAAAAAAAAAATTTTTACTTTTATTATATAAATAAAACCTATAAACCACTAAATACCTAAAAACTTAAATTGATAAACTCCTAAATGACAAAACTCCTAAATAATCAAACCATTAAACGGGGATACCACATATAATAAATCATAAATCTCATTTTAATTTGTATTCATTATAATTTTAAATATTCATTTAAATTATTTATTAGTTTATTTTTTATAGAAATATTAATTACAAAATAAATAATGAGGGAGACAACTATAATTTTAAAAATTTATTTTTAATCAAAAAAAAATATAAGCTTATAAAAAGAAGTAAAAATTTAAAAACAAAAAATTACTATTTAGTAATATATATTACTTTGATTTTGAATCATTATATATAGGTTTTACAATTATATTTTAATTGCTATCAATCTTATTAAGAATAGTTTATTTATTTATTATTTGATCAATTTTATAATATCTAACAATAAAATTACTTATATTGAATTTTATGTCTTATAATTATTAAGATTATTATAACTAAAATATTATATACATTTGAATAAAATTTTAAAATTATTATATTTTCAAAGGTTATAACCTTCAAAAATGATAAAAAATAACAAAAATAATTTTTTTATTATTTTATTATTTAAATAAAACTTATAAACCACTAAATGCCAAAACATTTAAATCTCTAGACTCTTAAACCCCAAAATCCCCTAAATACTTAAAATATTAAATCTATATAAACTATATAATATATAATAAATCTCATTTTTATTTGTTTTCATTATAATTTTTAATATTCATTTTAATTATTTTTTAGTTTATTTTTATAGAAATATTAAATATAAATTAAATAATGAGTGAGACATATATAATTTAAATAAATTATTTTTTATGAAAAAAAAATAACTTATAAAAATAAAAAAATTTCAAAATTATAAAATTTTGTTTAGTAATATAATTTACTTTGATTTTGAATTATTTGGGTTCTACAAATATATTTTAATTAATATCTATTTTATTAATAATAGTTTATTAATTTATTTTTTAATAATTTTTATAATATATATTAATACATTTTTTTAAATTAAATCTACAACAACTATAATTATTAAGGTTATTATAACTAAGTATTGTATTCATATTTTAGAACTATTAAAAAATTATTATATTTTCAAAGGTCATAACCTTTGAAAATCATGAAAATTCATAAAAATAATTTTTTTGTTATTTTATTGATTAAATAAAACCTATAAACATGAAAATGTGTTAACATATAAATCAATAAACTCCTTAACCCCAAAACCACAAAAAACTTAAACAATTAAATAGTTATACCATAAATAATAAATAATAAATCTCATTTTTATTAGTATTCATTATAATTTTAAATATATATTTAAATTATTTATTAGTTTAATTTTATAGAAATATTATTTAAAAAATAAATTATTAGTGAGACAAATATAATTTAAATAATTTATTTTTCATCAAAAAATATATAGCCTTATAAATGAACACAAAAATTTAAAAATTTAAAATTAATATTTAGTAAAATATTTCACTTTAATTTTGAGTCATTTTAGGTTTTGCAAATATATTTTAAACAATATTTATCTTATTAATAATTGTTGGTTACTTTTTTATGATCATTATTATAATAAATATCAATAAAATAGTTTATATTGAATTTATATGATACATAATTATTATGATTATTATAACTTCATATTGTATTCACTTTTAAAAAAAATTTAAAAATTATTATATTTTCAAAGGTTATAACCTTCAAAAATGAGAAAAAATAAGAAAAATAAATTTTTTGTTTTTTTAATTTTTATATAAAACCTATAAACCACTAAATGACTAAATACTAAAATGACTTAACTCCTAAACCCCGAAGCCCATAAATACTTAAAAGATTAAATTAGTATAGTCTAAATAATAAATAATAAATCTCAGTTTTATTAGTATTCATTATAATTTTAAATATTCATTTTAATTATTTATCAGTTAATTTTTATAGAAATATTAATTACAAAATAAATTATTAGTGTGACATATATAATTTAAATAATTTATTTTTCATCAAAAAAAAATGCTCATAAAAAGAGGCAAAATTTTTAAAATAAAAAATTATTATTTAATAATATATCTTATTTTGATTTTGAATCATTTTAGATTTTCCAATTATATTTTAATTTATATTATTCTTATAAATACAAGTTTATTAATTTATTTATTGATCATTATTATATTATCTACCAATAAAATTATTTATATTGAGTTTACATTCTATATAATTGCTAAGAGTATTATAACTAAATATTATATTCACATTTAAAAAAAACTAAATATTATTATATTTTCAAAGGTTACAACCTTCAAAATTTAAAAAAATCATAAAATTAAATTCTTTGTTTTTTATTTCTTTAAAAAAAACTATAAATCACTAAAGGTCTAAACAATTAAATCACTAAACTCCTAAACCAAAAAACACCTAAATACTTAAACCATTAAACCGGTATATCCTGAAATATAAATAATTAATCTCAATTTTATTTGTATTCATTATAATTTTAAATATTCATTTTAATTATTTATTAGTTTATTATTATAGAATTATAAATTAAAAAAATAAATTATGAGTAAGACAAATATAATTTAAATAATTTATTTTTAATAACAAAAATAAAAACTTATAAAAAAAGAAAAACATAAAAAAATTATTATTTAGTAATATATTTTACTTTGATTTGAATAAATTTAGATTTTGCAAATACTTTTTAAATAATATCTATTTATTAATAATAGTTTATTAATTTATTTTTTGATCATTATTATAATATCTAGCAATGTAATTATTTATATTGAATTTAAATAACTAATATTTATGAAGATTATTATAAATAAATATTATATTTACATCTGAAGAAAATTTAAAAATTATTATATTTTCAAACGATATAACCTTCAAAATTAGAAAAAATAAAAAAAATAAATATTATGTTATATCATTGTTTAAATAAAACTTATAAACCACTAAATCCCTAAACACTTAAATCTCTAAACTCCTTAACACAAAAGCCCCTAATTACTTAAACCTTTAAGCTCATAAACCTTAATTATAATTTAAATAATTTATTAAAATATTAATTACAAAATAAATTATGAGTGATAAAAATTTAATTTAAATAATTTATGTTTCATCAAAAAAAATATATGTGCTTATAAAAAGAAGCAAAAACTAAAAAACAAAAAATTATTATTTAGTAATAAATTTAACTTTGATTTTCAATAATTTTAGGTTTTGCAATTATATTTTAATTTATATCTATCAAATTAATAATAACATATTAATTTATTTTTTGATAATTGATTTAATATCTATTAATAAAATTCTTTATATTTTGTTTTGATTATATATATTATAATTATTTTTATTACAAAATATTGTATTCACATTTTTAAAAAATATTAGAATTATCATATTTTCAAAGGTTATAACCTTTGAAAATGTGAGAAAATATCAAAAATAATTTGTTTGATATTTCATTGTTTAAATAAATCCTATAACCTACTAAATGCCTAAACACTTAAATCAATAACTTCTAAAACCCTAAAAAGATAATCCTTTTAAACTAATATACCCTAAATAATAAATAATAAATCTCAATATTATTTTTTTCATAATAATTTTAAATATTCATTTTAATTATTTATTCGTTTATTTTTATATAAATATTAATTACAAATTAAATTATTATTTAGACAAATATAATTTATATAAATTATTTTTCATCGAAAAATATAGATAAACTTATAAATAGAATAAAAAATTTAAAAACTAAAATTTATTATATAGTAATATATTTTTCTCTCCTGAATCATTTTAGATTTTGTAATAATAGTTTAATTGATATCTATCTTATTAATAATTGTTTATTAATTTATTTTTTGATCATTATTAGAATATTTATCAATAAAATTATTTATATTCAATTTATATGATATATAAATATAATGATTATTATAACTAAATATTGAATTCACTTTTGAAAAAAATTTAAAAATTATTATATTTCCAAAGGTTATAACCTTTGGACATATCAAAAAATAAAAAAAATAAATTTTATGTTATTTTATTTTTGAAATAAAACCTATAATCCAGTAAATGCATACACAGTTATATCAGTAAAATTTTAAACCCCGTAATGCCAAAATACATAAACCATTAAACAGCTATATATTACTTAATAATTAATAAATTGAATTTTTATTTCAATTTATTATTATTGTAAATATTCATTTTAATTATTTATTAGTTTATTTTTATAGAAATTTTTATTACAAAATTAATTAATAGTGCGACACATATAATTTAAATAATTTATTTTTAATCAAAAAATATATATACGCTTTTAAAAGAGGTATAAAAGAAGTATTATTAAAAATTAAAAATTATTATCAACTAATATATTTTACTTTAATTTTGAATCAACTTGGGTTTTGTAAATATTTTTTAATTAATATCTATCTTTTTATTAATAGTTTATTAATTTAATTTTTGATCATTATTATAATATCTATCAATAAAATTATTTATATTTATTTTATATGATATAGAATTATTAAAATTATTATAACTAAATATTGTATTCAAATTTCAAAAAATTTTAAATATTATTAAATTTTCAAAGGTTATAACATTTGAATATTACAAAAATTTACAATTTTTTTTGTTATTTTATTGTTTAAATAAAATATATATATCATTAAATGTCTCAAAACATAAATCACTAAACTCCTAAACGATAAAACCTTAAAATACTTAAACCATTAAACTGGTATACATTAATAATAAATCATAAATTTCATTTTAATTTTTATTTAGTATAATTTTAAATTTTTATTATAAATATTTATTAGTTTATTTTTATAGAAATATTAATTACAAAATAAATTATTAGTGAGACATATATAACTTAAATTAAACCGGTATACCCTAAATAATAAATAATAAATCTCATTTTTTTTCATTATAATTTCTAATATTCATTTTAATTATTAATTTTTTATTTTTATATAATTATTAATTAAAAAATAAATTATCAGTTAGACAAATATAATTTATGTAAATTATTTTTAAGCAAAAAAATATAGATAAACTTTTTAAAAAAAATTTCAAAACAAAAAATTATTATATACGAATATATTTTGCTTTGTTTATGAATCATTTTATGTTTTGAAATTATATTTTAATTGATATTTATCTTATTAATAATAGATTATTAATTTAATTTTTGATCATTATTAGAATATTTATCACTAAAATTATTTATGTTGAAATATGATATATAAATATATTGATTATTATAACTAACTATTGAATTCACTTTTGAAAAAAATTTAAGAATTATTATATTTTCAAAGGTTATACCCTTTGAAAATATCAAAAAATAATAAAAATAAATGTTTTGTTATTTTATTTTTTAAATAAAACCTATAAACCACTAAATGCATACACAATTAAATTAGTAAACACCTAAATCCTGTAATACCTAAATACATAAACCATTAAACTGCTATATAATACATAATAATTAATAAATCTAATTTTAATTTCTATTTATTATAGTTTATATATTTATTTTAATTATTTATTAGTTTATTTTTATAGAAATATTTATTACAAAATAAATTATGTGTAAGACAAATATAATTAAAATAATTTATTTTTAATCAAAAAAATATATATACGCTTAAAATAGAAGTAAAAATTTTAAAATTAAAAATTATTTTCCAGTAATATATTTTACTTTAATTTTGAATCAATTTGGGTTTTGTAAATATTTATTAATTAATATCTATCTTATTATTAATAGTTTATTAATTTAATTTTTGATCATTATTATAATATATATCAATAAAATTATTTATATTGAATTTATATCATATATAATTATTAATATTATTATAACTAATTATTGTATTCACATTTCAAAAAATTTTAAATATTATTATATTTTCAAAGGTTATAACCTATGAAAATGAGAAAAAATTACAAAATTTGTTTTTGTTATTTTATCGATTAAATAAAACCAATAAACCACTAAATGCGTAAAAACCTAAATCTCTAAACTCCTAAAAGACAAAACCTCTAAATACTTAAACCATTAAACTAGTATACATTAATAATAAATAATACATACCATTTTATTTTTTATTCAATATAATTTTAAATTTTTATTTTAATTAATTTTCAGTTTATTTTTATAGAAATATTAATTACAAAATAAATTATTAGTGAGAAGGATCTAATTTAAATTAAACCGGTATACCCTAAAAAATAAATAATAAATCTCATTATTTTTAATTATAATTTTAAATATTTATTTTTATTATTTATTTGTTTATTTTTATATAAATATTAATTACAAAATAATTTATGAGTTACACATATATAATTTATGCGAATTATTTTTCATCAAAAAGTTATAGATAAACTTTTTAAAAGAAAAAAAAATTTCAAAACAAAAAATTATTATATAGTAATATATTTTGCTTTGCTTCTGAATCATTTTACGTTTTGTAATTATATTTTAATTGATATCAATCTTATTAATAATAGATTATTAAGTTATTTTTTCATCATTATTAGAATATTTATCATTAAAAATGTTTATATTGAATTTATATGATATATAAATATAATGATTATTATAACTAAATATTGTATTCACTTTTAAAAAAAATTTTAAAATTATAACATTTTCAAAGGTTATAACCTTTGAAAATGTGAAAAAAAAATAAAAAAAAAATTTATTTGTTTTTCTATTGTTTAAATAAAACCTATACACCACTAAATGCCCAAGCATGTAAATCACTAAACTACAAAATCCCGATATGTCTATATAGATAATCCTTTAAATCGGTATACCCTAAATAATAATTAATAAATTTCATTTTTATTTGTTTTCATTATAATTTAAAAAATTCATTTTGATTGTTTAGTTTTTTATTTTTATATATGTATTAATTATAAAATAAATTATGAGTTAAAAATATAATTTATAAGAATTTTTTTTCATCAAAAATTTGATAAGCTTATGAAAAAAAAAATTAAAAATAAATAATTATTATTTAGTAATATATTTTGCTTTGATTTTGAATCATTTTAGGTTTTGATATTATATTTTAAGTAATATCAATCTTACTCATAATAGATTTTTAATTTATTTTTTGATAATTATTATAATATATATTAATAAAATTGTTTATATTGAATTTATATGATAGATATATATTATGATTATTATAAATAAATATTGTATTCACTTTTTACAAAAATTTAAAAATTATTATATTTTCAAAAGGTTATAATCTTAAAAAAAAAGAAAAAAATAATAAAAATAAATTTTTCATTATTTTATTTTTTAAATAAAACCTATAGACCATTAAATGCTTACTTACTTAAATTAGTAAGCTCATAAACCCTGAAACCCCTAAATACATAAAGATTTTAACATCTATATACTACTTAATAAATAATAAATCTCATTATTTTTTTATTTATTATACTTTTAAATATTCATTTTAATTATTCATAGTTTAATTTTTTAGAAAAATTAATTACAAAATAAGTTTCAAGTTAGACAAATATTATTTAAATAATTTATTCTTATTCAAAAAAAATATAATCTTATAAAAAGAAGGAAAAATTTAAAAACTAAATATTATTATTTAGTAATATATTTTGATTTGTTTTTTAATCATTTTGTGTTATATAAATATATTTTAATTAATATTTATATTATTAATAATAGTTTATTAATTTAATTTTTGATCATTATTATAATATCTATCATTAAAGTTGTTTATATTAAATTTATATGATAAATAATTAGTAATATTAATATAATTATACAAATTATTCACATTTCAAAAAATATTAAAAATTATTTTATTTTAAAAGTTTATAACCTTTGAAAATCAGAAAAAATCTAAAAAAAAAATTTATTTTTATTATATAAATTAAATCTATAAACCACTAAATACCTAATAACATAAATTGATAAACTTCTAAACAACAAAACTCTTAAATAATCAAACTATTAAACCGAGATACCACATATAATAAATCATAAATCTCATTTTAATTTGTTTTCATTATAATTTTAAATATTCATTTTAATTATTTATTAGTTTATTTTTTATAGAAACATTAATTACAAAATAAATAATGAGAGAGACAACTATAATTTTAATAATTTATTTTTAATCAAAAAAAATAAGATTATATAAAGAAGTAAAAATTTAAAAACAAAAAATTATTATTTAGTAATATATTTTACTTTGATTTTGAATCATTATATATAGGTTTAGCAATTATATTCTAAATGCAATCAATTTTATTTATAATAGTTTATTAATTTATTATTTGATCATTTTAATATTATCGAACAATAAAATTACTTATTTTAAATTAAAATGTCTTATAATTATTAAGTTATTATAACTAAATATTATATTTACATTTGATAAAAAATTTAAAAATTAATATATTTTCAAAGGTTATAACCTTCAAAAATGATAAAAAATCACAAAAATAATTTTTTATTATTTTATTATTTAAATAAAACTTATAAACTACTAAATGACTAAGCATTTAAATCTCTAGACTCCTAAACCCCAAAACCCCCTAAATACTTAAACCATTAAACCTATATAACCTAAATAATAAATAGTAAATCTAATTTTTATTTGTATTCATTATAATTTTAAATATTCATTTTTATTATTTTTTAGTTGATTTTTATAGAAATATTAATTACAAAATAAATAATGAGTGAGACATATATAATTTAAATAAATTATTTTTTATTAAAAAAATATAAGTTTATAAAAAGAAACAAAATTTCAAAATTTTAAAATTTTATTTAGTAATATAATTTACTTTGATTTTGAATTATTTTGGGTTCTGCAAATATATTTTAATTAATATCTGTCTTATTAATAAAAAGTTTATTAATTTATTTTTCGATCATCAAAATAATATATATTAATAAAATTTTTATATTGAATTTACATCAGATTTAATATATATTATATCAAAATAATATATCAATAAACTCATTAACCCCAAAAACACAATAAACTAAAACCATTAAATAGGTATACCCTAAATAATAAATAATAAATCTCATTTTTATTAGTATTCATTATAATTTTATATATACATTTTAATTATTTATTAGTTTATTTTTATAGAAATATAATTTAAAACATAAATTAATAGTTAGACAAATATAATTTATATAATTTATTTTTCATCAAAAAATATATAAGCTTATAAATGGACACAAAAATTTAAAAATTTAAAATTAATATTTAGTAAACTATTTCACTTTGATTTTAAATCATTTTAGGTTTTGTAAATATATTTTAAACAATATTTATCTTATTAATAATTATTTATTAATCTTTTGTATGATCATTATTATGATATATATCAATATAATTGTTTATATTAAATTTACATGATAAATAATTATTAAGATTATCATAACTAAATATAGTATTCACATTTTTTAAAAAATTTAGAAATTGTTATAGTTTCAAAGATTATATTAAATTTTTTGTTATTTTATTTTTTAAATAAAACCTATAAACCACTAAATGCTAGGGGTACTCATGGGACGGTTCGAGATGGGGATTACAAAAATCCAGTCCCTTCCCACAGTTCGGAGATTTTTTTTTTGAAGATCCAGACCCGTCCCATAGGTTGAAAATATAAGGACGGGATAGAACGTAGATCGGGGATTTTGGGTAGGAGAAAATGGTTCCGGGATGGAATGGAGTTAAAACATTTTTTTCAATTTATTTTCTTCAAACTGGACAAGTTAGTTTATGTCGAAACCTTTTGTTGTACATTTTATCATTCCTTAGTTATGTATCTTTCAAACTCAAATTAGGCCGACTTTGTTTTGTCAAATAGGCTGAATACCACAAACGAGTTCCATTACCTTGTCAAAAGCTTTGGTGTGCAGAAAAGGATAGAAATGTTAAATATAATGGGACCGAGTTGTGTGCTTAATTTGGTTCTTTGTTTAGTCACAAGTTGGCATTGTTCAGCCGAGTGAAAGTTAAACATAATAGCAATACTACATTTTTTAAATAATTACTTAAAATATTAAGGAATATCTAAAGATGACCTAAATATTGGTAGCAGCAATTACTACTTAAGTAATTTCTAAAATTAGGCAGCTTAATATAACAAAAAAAATACAACTAATAACAACCATGATAATAATAATTTCAAAGGTCCGTCCCGGAATAGCAATGAAATCCAAACACAATTAATTATCTATTCTACAACTCCTCCCTTTTCTTCCTCCACTGTAGAAGGACAACCAAAGATGAAAACGTCTTTATCATGTAGACATAAATTTCTAAGATGAAAGAGTAATAAAAAACAAAATATTACCTTATAAAATTTAATACACCCATTCCAAATTTAGTTAGCCAACTATAGTTGGATGAATATTTGGATCTTGAAACCCCTCTCAAAATTGTAATTGAACCATATTTTTATTAAATTGAATGAATAAAATAAGTAAAAGTGAAATTAAAATTTACAAGATTTGTATGCTAACTTGATTCATTATCATCAATGTATTGAACTAATTCTTCAATTTCATTAGGTTTGTTTGAGCATCTCAACCAATTTTGTAGACATATCAAAACTTTAGGTGTAATAGGTGTTAAAGAACTCCTAAATTTATCTAAAGTTCTCCCCCCATTTCTAAATATAGATTCGTAGGCCAAAATAGATGCTTGGATAGCAAATACATCCCTTTCTATATTTGCCAAATAAGGATACCTAACCTCATTTACCTTCCACTAGTTTAGAAGATCAAAATCAATTCTATTTTTTTCAAGTTTGTCCTCCAAGTACCTATCCAACTATTCCAAAGCTACAACTTTTTGTTCTTTCTCCTATACAACAAAAAAATTATCAACATAAGTATCACTACCATCAAAGAAATCATCATTTTTCTTCAACACAGTAGAAGAGAAGTCATCTTCTTTTGATTCATCTTCATTTAAATCTTTATAATCATAAATCATCTCATTTAAAGCATTTATAACCTTTTTCAACAAATTTTTAGCCAATTCCTCTCCATAATACTAAGTGTACTTAACCTTGAGATATTTGAGCTTATATCTAGGATCCAACACTACAGCTACAAAAAGCATAATATTTGTTGACTGAAGAGAACCCCAATATTTGTTGAATTTATTCTTCATTTTCATACACATTTCAAACACCATTGTATCTCTACTATTTTCACAAAGCTCAATTTTTTTCAAAATTCAAATAATCTCATGAAAATAAACACTAGAGGTAGAATATTATGAGCCAGAAAATTTACAAGTTACATCATAAAAAGTATCCAAGAAACGAGACAAAATTTTGGCGTTTGTTCAGTCTTCTTAGTTGGAACATTTGAAGCAAACTCCTTCAAAAATTTTTTGTCTTTGTCCTCCAACTTATCAAATTCTTTTTGTTATTTTATATCAGTTTGTAGCATCAAATAAGTTGAATTCCATCTTGTAGGACAATCTAATTGCAACAAAGATCCATATGTCAAGTTTGCTTCTTCAACACATAACATAAACATATCTAATCTTTTAGGACTGCTCATCACATATTTCACCACACCTCTAATTTTTTGAATAGCACCCTCAACTACTGCAATGCCATCTCTAACAATTAAGTTTAGGATATGAGCACAACAACTCATATGAAATTGCTAGCCTCTTAAAGGTACAAAACTTTTCTTCACAATCCTTTTTTTCAATTGTTCAACTGCAACATCATTATTTGATGCAATGTCAACAGTAATGCACATCAACGTTCTCAAACCCCATTCATTCATGCAAAACTCAATAGTATTTCTAATATTAACTCTAGAATGACTTTTAATTACACAAAAGTTCAAAAGCCTTTTATGCATATTCCATTAAGAATCAATTAAATGAACAGACAAATATATATAAGATAAATTTTGAATGCTAGTCCAAGTGTCTGTAGTCAATGAAACGTTACAATAATGAGATGATATGCTATCAAATAATTTCTTCTTTTCCTTCACAAACAAAGAAAAATGATCTCTCAGTGTAAAGTGCCTAGATGGAATTTTAAATTGATCCACACTAACTTCACTAAACCACTTGAACTCATCCCTCTCAACAAAACAAAAAGGCATTTCACCTTTTATGATCATTTTCACCAAAGCCTCCCTAACTAGTTGCTGATCAAATTGCCAACAAGTTAATTTGTTATCCTCTGAACTAGTACCTTTAGTGAAACTCAACAAAGATTGTGACTTGTCTTTACCTTTGTGAGCTTCTATTAATTCTTTTTTGCGTGGAAATTTCCTACAAGTCTTTCTCAAGTATTTCCATAAACCTGAAGTACATTGATCACTTTTTGCCAAATATTCTTTCCTACACCATATACAAGTTGCCGTACTAGTTTCATTTCTCTCTGAATCAACTAATATCTCATAAGTTTCCAAAACAGCAAACTTATAATTTTTATGAGCTTGAGTTTCAGATGTTCCTTGACGTTCTTTTACAATTGGAATTGAAGAACCTGCCGTAACAATAGGAGGGTTCGTGAAACGATGATGATTGGATTTATCAGTATTTTGATCATTTGAGATGTGATCATCTTCAATTTATTATATTTTTTGTTTACCGCTGGATTGTGCCATCTGCATTGCCATTAATTAATATGATATGTTAAGCATAAATACATATAAATATTTCAAACAAGAATGCTCTACAAAACTGACTGTAACACATTCGGCCCACTCATTCGGTCCAACCACAACACCACAACCATTACTCAACAAAACTGACTGAGACACATAATAACAATAATTAATCACTCAATTCTCATCAGAAAAACAAACCAAAATGCTGGTGGCATCTGAGACATGGTGGAGGCAACCAGAAGTGGGACAGACAAGGGTTGGACCTAACTGAACATGGCTAGAACGACGTGAGGTGGCCTAGAACTCGTCTGAACAACAATAGGTGCTTCGGAATTGGATCAGCAGTAGTGGAATTGGTGGCATCTTCATGTTATATATATATATATTCCTAGTTCTAGTATCGTATTTTTAGGATGGGATGATTCTCGGGATGGATATTGGTTAAGATCCAGAACCGTCCCAAAAGAAAAAATACGTGTCAGAATGGGAAGGGAATAGTCAAAGTCAACAGATTTTTCTGAGTCCCAATTCTTTCATGACAAGAGTTCAGGTCTTGTCGCGAATCTATGAGTCCCGTGAGTAGCCCTACTAAATGCATATAAAGTTAAATCAGTAAACTTTTAAATCCCGTAATGCCTAAATACATAAACTATTAAACCGCTAAATACTACTTAATAATTAATAAATCTAATTTTTATTGCTATTTATTATATTTTTAAATATTCATTTTAAATATTTATTAGTGTATTTATTTAGAAATATTTATTACGAAATAAATTATGAGTGGGACAAATATAATTTAAATAATATATTATTTATCTAATAAAAATATACGCTTATAAAAGAAGTATAAATTTAAAAATTAAAAATTATTATCAAGTAATATAAGTTACATTAATTTTGAATCAATTTGGTTTTTGTAAATATTTTTTAATTAATATCTATCTTACTATTAATAGTTTATAAATTTAAGTTTTGATCATTATTATAATATCTATCAATAAAATTATTTATATTGAATTTATATAATATATAATTATTAATATTATTATAACAAAATATTGTATTAAATTTCAAAAAATTTTAAATATTATTATATTTTCAAATGTTATAACCTATGAAAATGATAAAAAATTATAGAAATTTTTTTTGTTATTTTATTTTTTTAAATAAAACCTATAAACCACTAAAAGCCTAAAAACATACAATGCTAAACTTCTAACGACAAAACCTATAAATACATAAATCATTAAACTGATATACATTAATAATAAATCATAAATCTCATTTTAATTTTTATTCAATATAATTTTAAATTTTAATTTAATTATTTATCAATTTATTCTATAGAAATATTAATTACAAAATAAATTATTAGTGAGACAGATCTAATTTAAATTAAACTGGTATCCCTAACTAATAAATAATAAATCTCATTTTTTTTTCATTATAATTTTAAATATTCATTTTAATTATTTATTTGTTTATTTATATATAAATATTAATTACCAAATAAATTGAGTTAGACAAATTTAATTTATATAAATTATTTTTCATCAAAAAATTATTGAGAGACTTTTTAAAATAAATAAAAATTTTAAAACAAAAAATTATTATATAGTAATATATTTTGCATTTCTTCTGAATCATTTTAGGTTTAGTAATTATATTTTAATTGATATCTATCTTATTAATTATAGATTATTAATTTATTTTTTGATCATTATTAGAATATTTATCAATAAAATTGTTTATATTGAAATTTTTATGATATATAAATATAATGAATATTATAACTAAATATTGTATTAACATTTAAAAATATTTAAAAATTATTATATTTTCAAAGGTTATAACCTTTGAAAATATCAAAAAATAATAAAAATACATTTTTTATTATTTTATTTTTTTAATAAAACCTATAAACCAATAAATGCATACACAGTTAAATCAGTAAACTCCTAAACCTCATAATGCCTAAATACATAAACCATTAAACCGCTATATACTACTTAAAAATTAATAAATCTAATTTTTATTTTTATTTATTATAATTTTAAATATTCATTTTAATTATTTATTAGTTTATTTTTATAGAAATATTTATTATAAATTTAATTATTAGAGCGACATATATATTTTAATTAATTTATTTTTAATCAAAAAAAAATATATGCTTATAAAAGAAGTAAAAATTTAAAAATTAAAAATTATTATCAAGTAATATATTTTACTTTAATTTTGAATCAATTTGGGTTTTGTAAATATTTTTTATTTAATATCAATGTATTTATTAATAGTTTATTAATATAAATTTGAACATTATTATATTATCTATCAATAAAATTATTTAATTTGAATTTATATGATATATAATTATTAATATTATTATAACTAAATATTGTATTCATATTTCAAAAAATTTTAAATATTATTATATTTTCAAAGGTTATAATCTATGATAATGACAAAAAATTACACTTTTTTGTTATTTTATTGTTTAAATAAAACCTATGAACCACTAAATTCCTAAAAACATAAATTTCTAAACTCCTAAACGACAAAACTTTTAAATAGGTAAACATTTAAACAGGTGTACATTAATAAAAAATCATAAATCTCAATTTAAATTTTATTAAGTATAATTTTAAATTTTTATTTTAATTATTTATCAGTTTATTTTTATAGATATATTAATTACAAAATAAATTATTAGTGAGACAGATCTAAATTAAATAATTTATTTTTCATCAAAAAAAATATATATCCTTATAAAAAGAGGCAAAATTTTAAAAACAAATATTTATTATTTACTAATATATTTTATTTTTATTTTGAATCATTTTAGATTTTGCAATTATATTTTAATTTATATCATTCATATTAATAATTGTTTATAAATTTTTTATTGATCATTATTATAATATCTATTAATAAAATTATTTATATTGAGTTTAAATTATATATAATTATTAAGATTATTATTACTGAATATTATATTCTCATTTAAAAAAAATTTAAAATTATTATAATTTCAAAGGTTATAGCCTTCAAAAAATAAAAAAATTTAAAAGATTAAATAATAAATCACTAAAGGCCTAAAATTTAAATCACTAAACCCCAAAATACCTAAATACTAAAACCATTAAACTAGTATATCCTGAATACTAAATAATAAATCTTTATTTTATTTGAATTCATTATAATTTTAAATATTTATTTTAATTATTTATTGGTTTATTTTTATAGAATTATAAATTAAAATAAAATTATGAGGAAGACAAATATAATTTAAATAATTTACTTTTAATAACAAAAAATATAAATTTATAAAAAGAAGCAAAACATCAAAGAAAGTATTATTTTATAATATATTTTACTTTTATTTTGAATAAATTTATGTTTTGCAAATATATTTAAAATAATATCAATCTTATTAATAATTCTTTATTAATTTATTTTTTTATAATTAATATAATATATTTCAATATAATTGTTTCTATTGAATTAACATGATATATAATTATTAAGATTATCATAACTAAATATAGTATTCACATTTAAAAAAAATTTGAAAATTGATATATTTTCAAAGTTTATAACCTTAAAAAATGAGAAAAAATAACAAAAATAATTTTTTTGTTATATCAATTTTTAAATACAACTTATAAACCATTAAATGCCCAAATACATAAATATCTATGCTCCTAAACCCCTAAGCCCCTAAATACTCGAACCATTAAACTTGTAAACCTTAAATATAATTTAAATAATTTATAAAAATATTAATTAGAAAATAAATTATGAGTGCTACAAATATAATTTAAAAAATATATTTTTAATCAAAAAAACATTAAAGGTTATAAAATGATGCAAAAACTAAAAAAAATTATTATTTAGTAATAAATTATACTATGATTTTGAATCATTTTAGTGTTTTTAATTATATTTTAATTTATATCTATTATATTAATAATAGTTTATTAAATTATTTTTTGATAATTGATATAATATCTATCAATAAAATTGTATATATTTAGTTTATATTATATATAGTTATAATATTAATTATTACTAAATATTGTATTCACGTTTCTAAAAAATTTTAAAATTATTATATTTTCAAATTTTATGACCTATGAAAATTTGAAAAAATAAAAAAAAAGTTTTTGTTATTTAATTGATTGAATAAAACCTATAAACCATTAAATGCATAAATACATAAATCAATAACTTCTAAATCTCGAAAACCATATATAGATAAATTTTTTAAACATGTATATCCTAAATAATAAATAATAAATCTCATTTTTATTTTTTTCATTATAATTTTAAATCTTCATTTTAATTATTTATTTGTTTATTTTTATATAAATATTAATTACTAAATAAATTATGAGTTAGAAAAATATAATTTATAAATATATTATTTTTCATTAAAAAAATATAGATAAACTTATTAAAAGACGAAAAAATTCTAAAACAAAATATTATTATATAGTAATATATTTTCTTTGCTTCTGAAACATTTTATGTTTTGTAATTATATTTTAATTAATATCTATCTTATTCTTAATAGATTATTAATTTATTTTTGATTATTATTAGAATATTTATGAATAAAATTGTTTATATTGAATTTATATAATATATAAATATAATGATTAATAAAACTAAATATTGTTTTCACATTTGAAAAAAATTTAAAAATTATTATATTTTCAAAGGTTATGACCTTTGAAAATATCAAAAAATAATAAAAATAAATTTTTTGATATTTTATTTTTTAAATAAAACCTATAAACCACTAAATGCTAGGGGTGCTCATGGGACGGGATGAGATGGGGATTACAAATCTCTAGTCTCTTCCTACAGTTCAGAGATTTTTTGTTGAAGATTCAGACCCGTCCCATAGGTTGAAAATATTAGGATGGGACCGAACTTAGATCAGAAATTTTGGGTGGGAGCAAACGGTTCTGGGACGGAATGGAGTTCAGACATTTTTTTCAATTTATTTCTTCAAACATGCCAAGTTAGTTCATGTCAAAACCTTTTGTTGTACCATTTATCATTCCTTAGTTATGTATCTTTCAAACTCAAATTGGGCCAATTTTGTTTTGTCAAATAGGCTGAATACCACAAATGATTTCCATTACCTTGTCAAAAGCTTTGATGTGCAGAAAAGTATAGAAATGTTAAATAGAACGGGACCGAGTTGTGTGCTTAATTTGGTTATTTGTTTTATGACAAGTTGGCTTTGTTCAGCCGAGTCAAAGTTAACCATAATAGCAATACTACATTTTTTAAACAATTACTTAAAATATTAAGGAATAGATAAAGATGACCACAAACATTGGTAGCAGCAATTACTACTTAAGTAATTGCTAAAATTAGGCAGCTTAATATAACAATAAAAAAATAAAACTAATAACAACCATGATAATAATCATTTCAAAGGTCCGTCCCGGAACATCAATGAAAATCGAAACCCAGTTAATTATCTCTTCTACAACTCCTCCCTTTTCTTCCTCCACTATAGAAGGTCGACCAAAGATGAAAACATGTTAATCATGTAGACATAAATTTCTAAGATGAAAAAGTAATAAAAAAAGAAAATATTACCTTATAAAATTTAATGCACCCCTTCCAAATTTAGTTGGCCATCTATAGTTGGAAGAATATTTGGATCTTGTGACCCCTCTAAAAATTGTAATTGAACCATATTTTTATTAAATTGAATGAATAAAATAAGTAAAAGTGAAATTAAAATTTACAAGATTTGTATACTAACCTGATTCATTATCATGAAGGTCTTGAACTAATTCTTTAATTTCAATAGGTTTGTTTGAGCTTCTCTACCAATCTTGTAGACATATGAGAACTTCAGCTGTAATAGGTGTTAAAGAACTCTTAAATTTATCTAAAGTTCTCCCCCAGTGCTATATGTAGATTCGTAGGCCACAGTAGATGCTTGGATAGCAAATACATCCCTTGCTACATTTTCCAAAGAAGGATACCTAACCTCATTTACATTCCACCATTTTAGAAGATTAAAATCAATTCTATTTTTTTCAAGTTTGTCCTCGAAGTACCTATCCAATTCTTACAAAGCTGCAACTTCTTGTTCTTTCACCAATTCAACAAAAAAATCATCAACATATGTATCACTACCATCAAAGAAATCATCTTCTTTTGATTCATCTTCATTTAAATCTTTATAATCATCCATCATCTTATTTAAAGCATTTATAACTTTTTTCACCAAAATTTTAGTCAATTCCTCTACATAATGCTAAGTGTACTTAACCTTGAGATATTTGAGCTTATATGTAGGATCCAACAATACTGCTACAAAAAACATAATATTTTTGACCGAAGAGACCCCAATATTTGTTGAATTTATGCCTCATTTTCATACCAATTTTAGACAATATTGTATCTCAACTATTTTCACAAAGCTCAATTTTTATTCAAAATTTGAATAATCTCAGAAAAATAAACACTAGAGGTAGAATATTATGAGCCAGAAAATTTACAAGTTACCTCATAAAAAGTTTTTAAGAAACGAGCCAAAATTTTAGAGTTTGTTCAGTCTCTCTCAATAGGAATGTTTGAACCAAACTCTTTCAAAAACCTTTTGTCTTTGTCCTCCAACATATCAAATAATTTTTGATATTTTATATCAGTTTGTAGCATCAAATAAGTTGAATTCCATCTTGTAGGACAATCTAATTGCAATGAATATCCATATGTCAAGTTTATTTCTTCAACACATAACTTAAACACATCTAATTTCTTAGGACTGCTCCTCACATATTTCACCACACCTCTAATTTTTTGAATAGCACCCTCAACTACTGCAATGCCATCTCTGACAATTAAGTTTAGGATATGAGCACAACATCTCATATGAAAATGCTCGCCTCTAAAAGGTACAACACTTTTATTCACAAGCTTTTTTTTAAATTATTCAACTGCAATATCATTATTTGATGCATTGTCAACAATAATGCAAATCAACTTTCTCAAACCCCATTCATTCATGCAAAACTCAATAGCATTTCTAATATTAACTCCAGAATGACTTTTAATTACACAAATGTTGAAAAGCCTTTTATGCATATTCAATTGAAATCAATGAATTGAACAGTCAAACATATATAAAACAAATTTTGAATGCTAGTCCAAATGTCGGTAGTCAATGAAACTCTACAACAATGAGATGATATGCTATCAAATAATTTCACCTTTTCCTTCCCAAACAAAGAAAAAAAATTTCTCAGTATAGAGTGCCAAGATGGAATTTTAAATTGAGGCACACTAACTTCAAAAAACTACTTAAACTCATCCCGCTCAACAAAACAAAAACGCAATTCATCTTTTATGATTATTTTCACCAAAGCCTCCCTAACTAGTTGTTAATCAAACTGCCAACAAGTTAATTTGTTATCTTCTGAACTAGTACCTTTAGTGAAACTCAACAAAGATTATGACTTGTCTTTTAATCAAACTGCTTAAAATTTGATTTGATTTGTCTTCCTCATAATAAATCTTACTTTTAATTCTTTTTTCAGTGGAAATCTCCTACAAGTCTCTCTCAAGTATTTCCATAAAGCCGAAGTACCTTGATCACTTTTTGCCAAATATTCTTTCCTACACCATATACAAGCTGCCCTACTAGTTTCATTTCCCTATGAATCAACTAATATCTGATAAGTTTCCCAAATAGCAGACTTATACTTTTAATGAGCTTGAGGTTCAGATGTACCTTGACTTTCTTTTACAATTGGAATCGAAGAACTTGTCATAATAATAGGAGGGTTCATGAAAGAATGATGATTGAAATTACGATTACTTTGATCATTTGAGATGTGATCATGTTCAATTTATTGTATTTTTTGTTTACCACTGGATTGTGCCATCTGCATTGCCATTAATTAATATGATATTTTAAGCAAAATACATATAAATATTTCAAACAAGCAAGCTCTACAAAACTGACTATAACACATTCACCCCACTCATCCGGCCCAACCCCAACACCTAAATCAATACTCAACAAAACTGACTGAGACACATAATAATAATAATTAATAAAATATTATTAATTTATTTTTTGATCATTATTAGAATATTTATCAATAAAAATGTTTATATTGAATTTATATGATATATAAATTTAATAATTATTATAACTAAATATTGTATTCACTTTTGAAAAAAGTTTTAAAATTTTTATACTTTCAAAGATTATAACCTTTGAACATGTGAAATTTTTTTTTGTTATTTCATTGTTTAAATAAAACATATAAATAACTAAATGCCTAAACACTTAAATCACTAAACTACAAAGTCTCGATACCCCTATATAGATAATCCTTTAAACCGGTTTATCATAAATAATAATTAATAAATCTCATTTTTATTTGTTTTCATTATAATAAAAAAAATTCATTTTGATTGTTAAGTTTTTTATTTATATATATATATTAATTATAAAATAAATTATGTGTTAAAAATAAAATTTATAAATTTTTTTTTTCATCAAAAAATTGATAAGCTTATAAAAAGCATAAAAATTTAAAAACAAATAATTATTATTAAGAAATATATTTTAGTTTGCTTTTGAATCATATTAGGTTTTGATATTATATTTTAAGTAATATCAATCTTATTCATAATAGATTTTTAATATATTTTCTGATAATTATTAGAATTTCTATCAAAAAAATTGTTTATATTGAATTTACATGTTATATAATTTTTAAGATTATCATACCTAAATATAGTATTCACATATAAAAAAAATTTTAAAATTGTTATATTTTCAAAGGTTATAACCTTCAAAAATGATAAAGAATAACAAAAAGAAATTTTTTGTTATATCATTGTTTAAATAGAACTTATAAACCATTAAATGCCTAAACACATAAATGTCTAAAATCCTAAACCCTAAAGCCCCTAAATACTTAAACCTATAAACTTGTAAACCTTAAATATAATTTAAATAATATATTGAAATATTAATTAAAAAATAAATTATGAGTGATACGAATATAATTTAAATAATTTATTTTTTATTAAAAAAATATATAAACTTGTAAAAAGAAGAAAAAACTATAAAACAAAAATTATTATTTAGTAATAAATTTTACATTGTTTTTGAATTATTATAGGTTTTTTAATTATATTTTAATTTATATCTATCATATTAATAATAGTATATTAAGTTATTTTTTGATAATTGATGTCATATCTATCAATAAAATTGTTTATATTTAGTTTATATTATATATAATTATAATGATTAATATTACTAAATATTATATTAATAATTTTTAAAAAATTTAAAATTATTAAATTTTCAAAGGGTATAACCTTTAAAAATGTGAAAAAATATCAAAAATAATTTTTTGTTATTACATTGTTTAAATAAAACCTATAAATCACTAAATGCCTAAAAACATAAATCGCTAAACTCTTAAATGGAAAAACCTCTAAATACTTAAACCATTAAACTGGTAAACATTAATAATAATTTATAAATCTCATTTTAATTTTTATTCAGTATAATTTTAAATTATTATTTTAATTATTTACTAGTTTATTTTTATAAAAATATTAATTACAAAATAAATTATTAGAGAGACAGATATAATTTAAATTAAAATAGTACCCCTAAATAAAAAATAATAAATCTCATTTTTTTAATAATAATTTTAAATATTAATTTTAATTATTTATTTGTTTATTTATATATAAATTTTAATTAAAAAATAAATTGAGCTAGACAAATAATTTATATAAATTATTTTTCATCAAAAAATTATAGATAAACTTTTTAAAAAAAAATTTAAAAACAAAAAATTATTATATAGTAATATATTTTGCTTTGCTTCTGAATCATTTTAGGTTTTGTAATTATATTTTAATTGATATCTATCTTATTAATAATAGATTATTATTTTATTCTTTGATCATTATTAGAATATTTATCAATAAACTTGTTTATATTCAATTTACATAATATATAATTATAAAGATTATTATAACTAAATATTATATTTATATTTAAAAAATATTTAAAAATTATTATATTTTTAAAGGTTATCATCTTTGAAAATGAGATAAAATCACAAAAATTAATTTTTTGTTATTTTATTGTTTAAATAAAACCTATAAACAACTAAATGCCTAAACGCTTAAATCATTAAACTCCTAAACCCCAAAACCCCAAAATTTTTAAATTCTTAAACATTTAAACCATCTTTAAAGGTTTATGTATTTATAAATAAAATATAAATATCTATCAATAAATAATAGTTTATTAATTTATTTTTTAATCATTATTATATTTATAGTTATATTTAGTTTATTATATATCGTTCAATAAAATTGTTTATTTTTAAAATACATGATATATAATTATTAAGTTTATTATAACTAAATATTGTATTCACATTTAAAAAAAATTTAAAAATCATTATATTTATAAATTGTATAACCATCTAAATTGATAAAAAATTTGAAAAATAATTTTTTGGTTATTTCATTATTTAAATAAAACATATAAACTACTAAATTCCTAAACACTTAAATCACTAAACTTTTAAACTCTTAAATACTTAAACCATTAAACTGTTATAGCCTAAATAATTAATCATACATTTTATTTTTATTTGTATTCATAATAATTTTAATATTCATTTTAATTATT
Source organism: Sapria himalayana (assembly GCA_029783825.1). Taxonomy (NCBI): domain Eukaryota; kingdom Viridiplantae; phylum Streptophyta; class Magnoliopsida; order Malpighiales; family Rafflesiaceae; genus Sapria; species Sapria himalayana. The sequence continues at coordinate 50,661 of JAREIK010003301.1, forward strand.
TATTAGTTTTTTTTATATAAATATTAATTGCAAAATAAAATTATGAATGAGTCAAATATAATTTAAATAATTTATCTTCATCAAAAAAATTTATAAGTTTATAAAAAGAATCAAAAATTTAAAAATAAAAAATTATTATTTAGTAATATATTTTACTTTGATTTTGAATCGTTTTAGGTTTTGCAAATATATTTTAATTAATATCAATCTTATTAATAATAATTTATTAATCTATTTTATGATCATTTTTATAACATCGATTAATAAAATTATTTATATTGAATTAACATGATATTTAATTTTTATGATTATTATAATTAAATATTGTATTAACATTTGAAAAAAAAATAAAAATTATAATATTTTCAATGGTTATAACCTTGAAAATGAGAAAAAATCATAAAATTAATTTTTTTGTTATTTAATTATTTAAATAAAACCTATAAACCACAAAATACATAAATACTTAAATTACTAAACTTCTAAATCCTGATATTGCTGCACCACACACACATAGCGACGGACTATAGTACACACGTGCACATATTCTTGTCCATTTTGCTGTAGCATTTAGAGGGGCCAGCAAGTCCTGGAAGCATCTAGAAGTATGGGCCACCAGGTTGTAGAGGGCCCCACTATCAAGCCGGGAATATAACATTCAGACAACTGACGAGACCGAGCAACGTAATAGGAGTAAACCCAGGAGTAGCTAGGAGTGGGTCCCACTAGCCCTAATAGGCAGCATAGAGGGCCACCCAACCGTCGCCGAAGAGGAGTAGTGTCTAATCCATGATTAATTGGAGCAAAATCCAAAGCATCACCTAGTAGGGCTAGTAACCAATGGATCCATACCAGCCACAAGGTAGCAAAAGATTCAAACTTGTAGTTTATGTTTGTAGTCTTATTTGTATTTTGTTCTTTGTATGCACCATGTACTTGTAGAGATATATCATGACATACTCACACACACAATCTTGTTTGTACTTGTAAATACTCATTAGGCGATACTACACTCTCGGGAGCAGAAAACCCATCTTTATAGCATTTTGTAATTTTACTTGTATTCTAGGTTGGTTGTACGCATAGAAAATTAGACTATGATATGGACCTCATAACACATGCACACCGATGCATGCATATTTTTTGATATTTTGTCGGGGCAACATGCAACCACTTCTTGGAGCTCGAGGAGGAAGCATTCTAACCCAAGAGATACTCTTTTGAGGATCATTGTAGCAAAAGAATGTGGAATTCAGAGGTGAGAAAGAATTGACAAAGTGCCGTATATATGGACTTGTGGATTTATGGGTATTCAGTTTTACATGTATTTCATTGCATAGCAATGACATAGGCAAATGCTTGATGCTATGTGTCATGCACATGCACAATCTTATATTTGCATAGTTTTAATATGGTGCATCATTCAGGTTCCTCCAAAATGCTTGGACAAATTCGAATGGAAAACACAAAGTGTGCATAATGACTCAATGCCAACTCTGAAGTCCGGGATTGCCAGGTGATTTTAGTTGTATTCGTACGCTTGGAATTATTAGGCATTATGTTTTTTTATGCATTTTATGCATAGAATCATTAAGGTGCATAGGATTTTGTGGGCTGGCCTAAATTAGTCAGCTTTTTAGTCTCTTGTAATTCATGTGCCTAAATGATAAATAAAGTGTGTATTTTCCAAAAAAAAAACAAAAAAAACCATAAACCCTAAACTTTAAATCCTTAACCTTAAACCATAAACTATAACCTTAATCCATAAATCCTAAATCCTAAGTCTCATGTTTTGCATTTTTATAATCAAATGACTAAGTATTGAATTTAAATTGAATTTCACAACTTTTAGGAATGTCACGAATTTATCTTTTTGTATATATAACACAAAGTCATTACTCAAGGGGTGCGTTATGGATTCGGTCTCTTTCTTGCTTTAGATTATTGTAGCATTAACAATGGTCATAATTGTATATTTTGCCTCTAGAACACAAAATCATATCGATGAGAATATTCCATAACTTGTCTCTTTGTTGAACATATTGTTATGGCACTAGGAATGATCATGAATACATATTAAATCACTATAATAATGGGTTATAGTATTGGATATGACCATAGCTTGTGCATTTTATTTTTATATTGCAAAGTCATTGCACTAGCAATGATTGTATCTTTGGATATTCTTCAAGAGCAAAAGTCATGACCCTAGAAATAGTTAAAGCTCGAGTACTACTCTTCATTAGTTTTTATAACTAAAATTCTTGGGATTGGAAATATCACTATGGCTTTTTCCTTTGATTCGTGACCTCAAGTGTCAATATGCAAGACTAATATTTTGAGCAATGATTAAAATCTTTTATACATTTGAATATGATTCATTTACACCTTTTTGGGTATTGTGAGCTTGTATACATAACTCATTTAATATAAAAAGAATGAAATGATACTTTTCATAACCATGAAGATATAAAAAAGGGGCTTAGACATGCCAATAAAATAAATTTTTTGATTCTTGATTGAAAGATAGCCCATACTTCTTGCCCTGCTCAAACCGCCCTCGGACTAGTTTGTTCTAATAGGCTACAAGGTGTCTATTTTTTAGAGGTGAACTATGTTTTAAAAAAATTGCTTTGAGTGTGTACCTGAGAGATTGTTTAGAAGAAATTACAATAATCAATATAAAAAGCATCCTCAACAACTAGCTATTTCAACACATAGGGGTACAACTTTGGTTTAGTCTGTTAGCGTACATTAGTCAAATTACCCTTGATAGCCTAGTGATTCAACATCAAATATGATGAGACATAATAGAGATAAAGTAAATGCTCCTATTATTTTGGTTAGAGCTTTAGCAATCATTCTAGAGTTAAGAGACAAACAAAATAAATTATTTTAATTATTCAGTATAATTTTAATTTTTATTTTAATTATTTATCAGTTTATTTTTATAGAAATATTAATTACAAAATAAATTATTAGTGAGATAGATCTAATTTAAATTAAACCGGTTTATCCTAAATAAAAAAGAATAAATCTCATTTTTTTTCGTTTTAAGTTTAAATATTCAAATTTAATTATTTATTTGTTTATTTTTATATAAATATTAATCACAAAATAAATTATGAGTTACACAAATATAATTTATAAAAATTATTTTTCATCAAAATAATATAGATAAGGTTTTTAAAAGAAAAAAAAATTTCAAAACAAAAAATTATTACATAGTAATATATTTTGCTTTACTTCTGAATCATTTTTGGTTTTGTAAATATATTTTAATTGAAATCTATCTTATTAATATTAGATTATTAAGTTATTTTTTAATCATTATTAGAATATTTATCAATAAAAATGTTTATATTGAATTTATATGATATATAAATATAATGATTATTATAACTAAATATTGTATTCACTATTGAAAAAAATTTTAAAATTATTATATTTTCAAAGGTTATAACCTTTGAAAATTTGAAAAAATAAAAAAAAATAAATTTTTTGTTATTTCATTTTTTAAATAAAAACTATAGATCATTAAATGCTTACTTACTTAAATCAATTAGCTCATATATCCCGAAACCCCTAAATACATAAACCTTTTAACAAGTATATACTACTTAATAAATAATAAATCTCATTTTTATTTCTATTAATTATAATTTTAAATATTAATTTTAATTATTTATAGTTTAATTTTTTAGAAAAATTAATTACAAATAAATTTCGAATGAGACAAATATTATTTAAATAATTTATTTTTATAAAAAAAATTATAAGCTTATAAAAAGAATGAAATTTTTAAAAATTAAATATCATTATTTAGTAATATATTTTGATTTGATTTTGAATCATTTTGTGTTATGTAAATATATTTTAATTAATATTAATTTTATTAATAATAGTTTATTAATTTAATTTTTGAACATTATTATAATATCTATCATTAAAATTATTTATATTGAATTTATATGATATATAATTAGTAAGATTAATATAATTATACATGGTATTAACATTTAAAAATTTTAAAAATTATTTTATTTTCAAAGGTTATAACATTTGAAAATCAGAAAAAATCAAAAATATAATTTTAAATTATAATTATATAAATAAAACCTATAAACCACTAAAAAATTCAACCATTAAACTGGTATACGATATATAATAAATCATAAATCTCATTTTAATTTGTATTCATTATAATTTTAAATATTAATTTTAAATATTAATTAGTTTATTTTTTATTTAAATCTCTAGACTCCTAAACCCCAAAACTCCCAAAATACTTAAACCATTAAACCTATATAACCTAAATAATAAATAATAAATCTCATTTTTATTTGTATTCATTATAATTTTAAATATTCATTTTAATTATTTTTTAGTTTATTTTTATAGAAATATTAATTACAAAATTAATAATGAGTGAGACAGATATAATTTAAATAAATTATTTTTTATGAAAAAAAATAAGCTTATAAAAAAACAAAATTTCAAAAATTTAAAATTTTATTTAGTAATATAATTTACTTTGATTTTGAATTATTTTGGGTTCTGTAAATAAATTTTTATTAATATCTATCTTATTAATAATAGTTTATTAATTTATTTTTTGTTCATTTTTATAATATATATTAATACATTTTTTTATATTGAATCTACCACAAATATAATTATTAAGATTATTATAACTAAGTATTGTATTCATATTTTAGAACTAATAAAAAATTATTAAGTTTTTAAAGCTTATAACCTTTGAAAATCACGATAATTCATAAAAATAAATTTTTTGTTATTTCATTGATTAAATAAAACCTGTAAACACGAAAATGTGTAAACATATAAATTAATAAACTCCTTTAACCCAAAACCACAAAAAAATTAAACAATTAAATAGTTATACCCTAAATAATAAATCATAAATTTCAATTTTATTAGTATTCATTATAATTTTAAATATTCATTTTAATTATTTATTAGTTTATTTTTATAGAAATATTAATTAAAAAATAAATTATTAGTGCGACTGATATAATTTAAATAATTTATTTTTCATCAAAAAAAATTCTTATAAAAAGTGGCTCAATTTTAAAAATAAAAAATTATTATTTAATAAAATATCTTATTTTTATTTTGAATCATTTTAGATTATACAATTATATTTTAATTTATATCATTCTTATAAATACAAGTTTATTAATTTATTAATTGATCATTATTATAATATCTATCAATAAAATTATTTATATTGAGTTTACATTATATATAATTATTAAGATTATTATAAGTAAATATTATATTCACATTTAAAAAAAAATTGAAATTACTATATTTTCAAAGGTTACAACCTTCAAAAATTAAATCAAATCAAAAAATTAAATTTTTTGTTTTTTCATTCTTTAAATAAAAACTATAAATCACTAATTGTCTAAACAATTAAATCACTAAACTTCTAAACCACAAAATACCTAAATACTTAAACCATTAAACCAGTATTTCCTGAATAATAAATAATAAATCTCAATTTTATTTGTATTCAGTAAGACAAATATAATTTAAATAATTTATTTTTAATAACAAAAATATAAACTTATAAAAAAAAGCAAAACTTTAAAAAAAATTATTATTTAGTAATATATTTTACTTTGATTTTAATAAATTTAGATTTTTTAAATAATAACTATTTTATTAATAATAGTTTATTAATTTATTTTTTGATCATAATTATAATATCTGGCAATATAATTATTTATATTGAATTTAAATGAATTATAATTATGAAGATTATTATAAATAAATATTATATTTACATTTGAAAAAAATTTAAAAATTATTATATTTTCAAAAGATATAATCTTCAAAAATAATAAAAATAATAAAAATAATAAAAATAATTTTTTTGCTATATCATTTTTTAAATAAAACTTATAAACCACTAAATACCTAAACACTTAAACATCTAAAGTCTTAAACACAAAAGCCCCTGAATATTTAAACCATTAAACTCGTAAACCTTAATTATAATTTAAATAATTTATTAAAATATTAATTACAAAATAAATTATGAGTGATACAAATATAATTTAAATAATTTATTTTTCATCAAAAAAATATATAAGATTATAAAAAGAAGCAAAAACTAAAAAACAAAAATTTTCATTTAGTAATAAATTTTACTTGAATTTTGAATAATTTTAGGTTTTGCAATTATATTTTAATTTATATCCATCATAATAAAAATAACATATTAATTTATTTTTTGATAATTGGTATCATATCTATCAATAAAATTGTTTATATTTAGTTTATATTACATATAATTATAATGATTATTATAACTAAATATTGTGTTCATAATTTTGAAAAATTTTAAAATTATTATATTGTCAATGGTTATAACCTTTTAAAATGTGAAAAAATATAAAAATAATTGTTTTGTTATTTCATTGTTTAAACAAAACTAATAAACCACTAAATGCCTAAAAACATAAATTGCTAAAGTAATAAACGACAAAACCTCTATATTCTTAAAATATTAAACTGGAATTCATTAATAATAATTCATAAATCTCTTTTTAATTTTTATTCAATGTAATTTTAAATTTTTATTTTAATTATTTATCAGTTTATTTGTATTGAAATATTAATTACAAAATTAATTATTAGTGAGACAGATATAATTTAAATTAAACTGGTATACCCTAAATAATAAAGAATAAATCTGTTTTTTTCATAATAATTTTAAAAATTCATTTTAATTATTTATTTGTTTATTTTTATATAAATATTAATTGAAAAAATTATGAGTTAGACAAATATAATTTATATAAATTATTTTTCATAAAAAAATATCGATAAACTTATTAAAAGAAAAAAAAATTAAAAACAAAAAATTATTATATAGTAATATAATTTGCTTTGCTTCTGAATCATTATAGGTTTTGTAATTATATTTTAATTGATATCTATCATATTAATAATAGATTATTAATATATTTTTTGATTATTATTAGAATATTTATCAATAATATTGTTTATATTGAATTTATCTGATATATAAATATAATGATTATTATAACTAAATATTGAATTCACATTTCAAAAAAATTTAAAAATTATTATATTTTCAATGGTTATAACCTTTGAAAATATAAAAAAATAAATATTTGTTATTTTAATTTTTAAATAAAACCTATAAACCACTAAAGGCATACACAGTTAAATAAGTAAACTTTTAAAGCTAGTAATGCCTAAATACATAAACCATTAAACCGCTATTTACTACTTAATAATTAAGAAATCTAATTTTTATTTCAATTTATTATAATTTTAAATATTCATTTTAATTATTACTTATTTTATTTTTATATAAATTTTTATTACAAAATAAATTTGTGAGTGCGAAAAATAAAATTTAAATAATTTATATTTAATAAAAAAAATATATACCCTTATAAAAGAGTAAAAATTTAAAAATTAAAAATTATTATGCAATAATATTTTTTACTTTTATTTTGAATCAATTTGGGTTTTATAAATATTTTTAAATTAATATCTATGTTATTATCAATACTTTATTAATTTAATTTTTGATCATTATTATAATATCTATCAATAAAATTGTTTATATTGAATTTATATGATATATAATTATTAAAATTATTATAACTAAATATTTTATTCACATTTCAAAATATTTTAAATATTATTATATTTTCAAAGGTTATAACCTATGAAAATGACAAAAAATTACTAAATTTTAATCATAAATCTCATTTTAAATTTTATTCAGTATAATTTTAAATTTTTATTTTTATTATTTATCCATTTATTTTTATAGAAATATTAATTACAAAATAAATTATTAGTGAGACAGATATAATTTAAATTAAACCGGTATACCCTAAATAATAAATAATAAATCTCATTTTTTTTCATTATAATTTTAAATATTCATTTTAATTATTTATATGTCTATTTATATATAAATATTAATTAAAATATAAATTATGAGTTAGACAAATATAATTTATATAAATTATTTTTAATCAAAAAAATATAGATAAACTTTTTAAAATAAAAAAAAAATTACTAAACTAAAAATTATTATATAGTAATATATTTTGGTTTACTTATGAATTATTTTATGTTTTGTAATTATATTTTAATTGATATCTATCTTATTAATAATAGATTATTAATTTATTTTTTGATCATTATTTGAATATTAATCACTAAAATTGAATCATTATAAGATATATAAATATAATGATTATTATAACTAAATATTGAATCCAATTTTTAAAAAAATTTAAAAATTATTATATTTTCTAAGGTTATAACCTTTGAAAATATCAAAAAATAATAAAAATAAATTTTTTATTATTTTATTTTTTAAATAAAAACCTATAAAATACTAAATGCATACACAATTAAATTAGTATATGCCTAAACCCCATAATACCTAAATACATAAACCATTAAACTACTATATAGTACATATAATACTAAATCTAATTTTTATTTCTATTTATTATAATTTAAATATCATTTATTTATTTATAGTATATTTTTATAGAAAAATTTATTACAAAATAAATTATGAGTAAGACAAATATAATTTAAAGAATATACTTTTAAGTAAAAAAAATATAAACTTATAAAAAAGCAAACATCAAAACATTATTATTTTAGTAATATATTTTACTTGATTTTGAATAAATTTAGGTTTTGCTAAGATATTTTAATAATATCTATCTTATTTATAATAGTTTATTAATTTATTTTTTGATCATTAATAAATATCTATCAATATAATTGTTTAATTGAATTCATATGATATATAATTATTAATATTATCAAACTAAATATAGGATTCACATTTAAAAAAATTAAAAATTTTTATATTTTCAAAGGTTATAACCTAAAAAAATGATAAAAAATAACAAAAAATAAATTTTGTTATATCATTGTTTTATCAAAACTTATAAACAATTAAATACCTAAACACACAAATCTATAAACTCCTAAACCCGAAGCCCCTAAATACTTAAACCTTTAAATCGTAAACCTTAAATATAATTTAAATAATTTATTGAAATATTAATTACAATATAAATTATGAGTGATACTAATATAATTTAAATAATTTATTTTTTATCAAAACTTTAAATCTTATAAAATGAGGCAAAAACTTAAAAACAAAATTATTATTTAGTAATAATTTACTTTGATTTTTAATCATTTTA
>JAREIK010003302.1:0-52508 GCA_029783825.1 Sapria himalayana
TATGATTATTATAAATAAATATTGTATTCACTTTTGAAAAGAAATTTAAAAATTATTATATTTTCAAAGGTTATAAACTTAAAAAATGAGAAAAAATAATAAAAATAAATTTTTTGTTATTTTATTTTTAAAATAAAAACTATAGATCATTAAATGCTTACTTACTTAAATCATTAAGCTCATAAACCCCGAAACCCCTAAATACATAAACCTTTTAATAGTTATATACTACTTAATAAATAATAAATCTCATATTTATTTCTATTTATTATAATTTTAAATATTCATTTTAATTATTTATAGTTTACTTATTTAGAAAAATTAATTACAAAATAAATTTCGAATGAGATAAATATTATTTAAATAATTTATTTTTAATCAATAAAAAATATAAGCTTATAAAAAAAAGAAAATATTTCAAAATTAAATATTATTATTTAGTAATATATTTTTATTTGATTTTGAATCATTTTGTGTTATGTAAATATATTTTAATTAAAATTTATATTATTAATAATAGTTTCTTAATTTAATTTTTGATCATTATTATACTATCTATCATTAAAATTGTTTATATGTAATTTATATGATATATAATTAGTAAGATTAATATAATTATACATGGTATTCACATTTCAAAAAATTTTAAAAATTATTTAATTTTTAAAGGTTATAACCTTTGAAAATCAGATAAAATCAAAAAACAATTTTTTATTTTTATTATATAAATACAAACTATAAACCACTAAATGCCTACAAACATAAATTGCAAACTCCTAAACGACAAAACCTCTAAATTAACAATCCATTAAACTGGTATACAATATATAATAAATCATAAATCTCATTTTAATTTGTATTCATTATAATTTTAAATATTCATTTTAATTATTTATTAATTTATTTTTTATAGAAATATTAATTGAAAAATCAATAAAGAGTGAGACAAATAAAATTTTAATAATTTATTTTTAATCAAAAAATAAATATAAGATTATAAAAAGAAGTAAAAATTTAAAACCAAAAATTATCATTTAGAAATATATTTTACTTTTATTTCGAATCATTATAGGTTTGCATTTATATTTTAATTGTTATCAATCTTATTAATAATAGTTTATTAATTTATTTTTTGATTATTATTATAATATCTATCAATAAAATTACTTATATTGAATTTAAATCTCTTATAATTATTATGAATATTATAATTAAATATTATATTTACATATGAAAAAAATTTAAAAATTATTATATTTTCAAAGGTTATAACGTTCAAAAAATATAAAAAATCACAAAAATAAATTGTATTTATTTTATTATATAAATAAAGCTTATAAATGACTAAATGCCTAAACTTTTAAATCGCTAGACTCTTAAACCCCAAAACTCCATAAATAATTAAACCATTAAACATATATAACCTAAATAATAAATAATAAATCTCATTTTGATTTGTATTCAATAAAATTTTAAATATATATTTTAATTATTTTTTAGTTTATTTTTATAGAAATATTAATTACAAATAAAATAATTAGTGAGACATATATAATTTAAATAAATTATTTTTTATGAAAAAAAAATAAGCTTATAAAAATAAACAAAATTTCAAAAATTTAAAATTTTATTTAGTAATATAATTTACTTTGATTTTGAATTATTTTGTTTTCCGGAAATATATTTTAATTAATATCTATCTTATTAATAATAGTTTATTATTTTATTTTTTGACCATTATAATAATATATATTAATAATTTTTTTTATATTGAATTTACAACAAATATAATTATTAAGATTATTATAACGAAGTATTGTCTTCATATTTTATAACTATTAAAAAATTATTATATTTTTAAAGGATATAACATTTGAAAATCACGAAAATTCATAAAAATAGTTTTTTTTTGTATTTGATTGATTAAATAAAACCTATAAACACCTAAATGTGTAAACATAAAAATCAATAAACTCATTAACCCCAAAACCACAAAAAACTTAAACAATTAAATAGTTATACCCTAAATAATAAATAATAAATCTCATTTTTATTAGTACTCATTATAATTTTAAATATACATTTTAATTATATTTTATTCAGTATAATTTTAATTTTTTATTTTAATTAATTTTCAGTTTATTTTTATAGAAATATTAAATACAAAATAAATTATTAGTAAGTCAGATCAAATTTAAATTAGACCGGTATACCCTAAATAATAAAAAATAAATAATAAATCTCATTTTTTTAATTATAATTTTAAATATTCATTTTAATTATTTATTTGTTTATTTTTATATAAATATTAATTACAAAAAAATTTATGAGTTACACAAATATAATTTATATAAATTATTTTTCATCAAAAAATTAAATATAAACTTTTTAAAAGAAAAAAAAATTCAAAAAAAAAATTATTGTATAGTAATAAATTTTCTTTGCTTCTGAATCATTTTAGGTTTTGTAAATATATATTTTTTTGATATCTATCTTATTAATAATAGATTATTAAATTATTTTTTCATCATTAGTAGAATATTTATCAATAAAAATGTTTATATTGAATCTATATTATATATAAATATAATGATGATTATAACTAAATATTGTATTCACTTTTGAAAAAAAATTTAAAATTATTATATTTTCAAATGTTATAACATTTGAAAATGTAAAAAAAATTTTTTTTGTTATTCTATTTTTTAAATAAAACCTATACACCAATAAATGCCTAAGCATTTAAATAACTAAACTACAAAATCCCGATACCCCTATATAGATAATCCTTTAAATCATATACCCTAAATAATAATTAAAATATTTCATTTTTATTTGTTTTCATTATAATTTTAAAAATTCATTTTGATTGTTTAGTTTTTTATTTTTATATATGTATTAATTATAAAATAAATTATGAGTTAAAAATATAATTTATAAAAATTATTTTTCATCAAAAAATTGATAAGCTTATAAAAAGAAAAAAATTTAAAAACAAATAATTATTATTTAGTAATATATTTTGCTTTGTTTTTGAATCATTTTAGGTTTTGATATTATATTTTAAGTAATATCAATCTTATTCATAATAGATTTTTAATTTATATTTTGATAATTATTAGAATATCTATCAATAAAATTGTTTATAATTAATTTATATGATATATAATTATGATGATTTTTATAAATAAATAATGTATTCACTTTTGAAAAAAATTTAAAAATTATTATATTTTAAAAGGTTATAATTTTAAAAAATCAGAAAAAATAATAAAAATAAATTGTTAGTTAATTTATTTTTTAAATAAAACCTATAGACCATTAAATGCTTACTTACTTAATTAGTAAGCTCATAAAGCCTGAAACCCCTAAATACATAAACATTTTAACATCTTTATACTAATTAATAAATAATAAATCTCATTTTTATTTCTATTTATTATAATTTTATACATTCATTTTAATTATTTATTGTTTAATTATTTAGAAAATTAATTACAAAATAAATTTCGGGTAAAACAAATATTATTTAAAAAATTTATTTTTTATCAAAAAAATATAAGCTTATAAAAAGAAGGAAAAATTTAAAAATTAAATATTATTATTTATTAATATATTTTGATTTGATTTTGAATCATTTTGTGTTATGTAAATATATTTTAATTAATATTTATATTATTAATAATAGTTTATTAATTTAATTTTTGATCATTATTATAATATTTATCATTAAAATTGTTTATATTGAATTTATATCATATATAATTAGTAAGATTAATATAATCATACATAGTATTCACATTTCAAAAAATTTTAAAAATTAGTTTATTTTTAAAGGTTATAACCTTTGAAAATCATAAAAAATCTAAAAAAAAAATTTTTTATTATATAAATAAAAACTATAAACCACTAAATACCTAAAAACAAAAATTGATAAACTCCTAAACGACAAAACTCCTAAGTAGTCAAACAATTAAACCGGTATATCACATATAATAAATCATAAATCTCATTTTAATTTGTATACATTATAATTTTAAATATTCATTTTAATTATTTATTGGTTTATTTTTTATATAAATATTATTTACAAAATAAATAATGAGTGAGACGACTATAATTTTAATAATTTATTTTTAATCAAAAAAAAATATAAGCATATGAAAAGAAGTAAAAATTTAAAAACAAAAAATTATTATTTAGTAATATATTGTACTTTGATTTTGAATCATTATATATAGGTTTTTCAAATATATTGAATTGCTATCAATCTTATTAATAATAATTTATTTATTTATTATTTGATCAATTTTATAAAATCTAATATATAATTTCTTATATTGAATTTAAATGTTTTATAAATATTAAGATTATTATAACTAAATATTATATTTACATTTGAAAAAAATTTAAAAATTATTATATTTTCAAAGGTTATAACCTTCAAAAATGATAAAAAATCACAAAAATAATTTTTTTATTATTTTATTATTTAAATAAAACTTATAAACCAGTAAATGCCTAAACATTTAAATCTCTAGACTCCTAAACCCCAAAACACCCTAAATACTTATACCATTAAACCTATATAACCTATATAATAAATAAAAAATCTCATTTTTATTTGTATTCATTATAATTTTAAATATTCATTTTAATTATTTTTTAGTTTATTTTTATAGAAATATTAATTACAAAATAAATAATGAGAGAGACATATATAATTTAAATAAATTATTTTTTATGAAAAAAAATATAAGCTTATAAAAATAATCAAAATTTCAAAAATTTAAAATTTTATTTAGTAATATAATTTACTTTGATTTTGAATTATTTTGGTTTCTGCAAATATATTTTAATTAATATCTGTCTTATTAATAATATTTTCTTAATTTATTTTTGATCATCAAATAATATATATAATAATATTTTTTATATTAAATTTACATCAAATATAATTATTAAGATTATTATAACTAAGTATTGTATTCATATTTTAGAACTATTAAAAAATTATTATATTTTCAAAGGTTATAACCTTTGAAAATCACGAAAATTCATAAAAATAAATTTTTAGTTATTTCATTGATTAAATAAAACCTATAAACACCTAAATGTGTAAACATATATATCAATAAACTCATTAAGCCCAAAACCACAATAAACTAAAACCATTAAATAGGTATACCCAAAATAATTAATCATAAATCTCATTTTTATTAGTATTTATTATATTTTTATATATACATTTTAATTATTTTTTAGTTTATATTTATAGAAATATAAATAATAAAATAATTAAATAGTGAGAGAAATTAATTTAAATAATTTATTTTTCATCAAAAAATTTATAAGCTTATAAATGGATACAAAAATTTAAAATTTTAAAATTAAAATTTAGTAGCATATTTCACTTTTATTTTGAATCATTTTAGGTTTTGTAAATATATTTTAAACAATATTTATTTTATTAATAATTGTTTATTAATCTTTTGTATGATCATTATTATAATATATATCAATATAATAGATTATATTGAATTTACATGATATATAATTATTAAGATTATCATAACTAAATATAGCATTCAAATTTTAAAAAAATTTAAAAATTGTAATAGTTTCAGAGGTTATATACTTCAAAAATTTACATGAATATTTAACATTATAATGAATACAAATAAAATTGAGATTTATTATTTATTATTCAGGATATACCGGTATAATGGTTTAAGTATTTAGGTGTTTTGTGGTTTAAAAGTTTAGTGATTTATTTTTTTAGACCTTTAGTGATTTATAGTTTTTTTTAATGAATGAAAAAATAAAAAATTTAATTTTTTTTATTTTTTTTTATTTTTTGAAGGTTGTAACCTTTGAAAATATAATAATTTTTAATTTTTTTTAAATGTGAATATAATATTTAGTTATAATAATCTTAATAATTATATATAATGTAAAATCAATATAAATAATTTTATTGATAGATATTATAAATATGATCAATAAATAAATTAATAAACTTGTATTTATAAGAATGATATAAATTAAAATATAATTGTAAAATCTAAAATGATTCAAAATCAAAATAAGATATTTTATTAAATAATAATTTTTTATTTTTAAATTTTTGCATTTTTTATGAATATTTTTTTTGATGAAAAATAAATTATTTAAATTATATATGGCACACTAATAATTTATTTTGTTATTAATATTTCTATAAAAATAAACTGATAAATAATTAATATGAATATTTAAAATTATAATGAATACTAATAAAATGAGATTTATGATTTATTATTTAGACTATAGTAATTTAATGTTTTAAGTATTTATGGGCTTCGGGGTTCAGGAATTTAGTCATTTTAGTATTTAGTCATTTAGTGGTTTATAGGTTTAATATAAAAAATAAATTAACAAAAAATTTATTTTTGAAGGTTATAACCTTTGAAAATATAATAATTTTTAAATCTTTTTTGAAAAGTGAATACAATATAAAGTTATAATAATCATAAAAAAGTAATAACCAATTATTAATAAGATAAATATTGTTTAAAATATATTTGCAAGACCTAAAATGACTCATAATCAAAGTGAAATATATTACTAAATATTAATTTTAAATTTTCGTATCCATTTATAAGCCTATATATTTTTTGATGAAAAATAAATTATTTAAATTATATTTGTCTCACAAATAAATTAAACTAATAAATAATTAAAATGTATATTTAAAATTATAATGAATACTAAAAAAATGAGATTTATGATAAATTAATCTAGGGTATATAGGTTTAATGTTTTAAGTATTTAGTGGATTTTTGGGTTTAGGAGTCTAGAGATTTAAATGTTTAGGCATTTAGTGGTTTATAAATTTTATTTAAATAATAAAATAATAAAAAATTATTTTTGTGATTTTTCTCACACCCCTTTTCTCCCGGAACCATTTTCTCCTACCCAAAATCCCCGATCTCCATCCCGTCCAATCCCGATATTTTAACCCTATGGGATGGGTCTGGATCTTAAAAAAAAATCTTCTAACTATGGGAAGGGACTGGGGATTTTAATCCCCATCGCGTCCCGTCCCATGAGTTCCCCTAGCATTTAGTGGTTTATAGGTTTTATTTAAAAAATAAAATAACAAAAAATTTATTTTTATTATAATAATTTTTAAATTTATACTAATATAATAATTTATATATTAGTTATACTAATATAATAAAAAATATTTAGTTATACTAATCATTATATTTATATATTATATAAATTCAATATAAACAATTTTATTGAAAAATATTCTAATAATAATCAAAAAATAAATTAATAATTCTTAAATAATAAGATAGATATTAATTAAAATAAAATTACAAAACTTAAAATAATTCATAAGCAAAGAAAAATATATTACTATATAATAATTTTTTGTTTTTGAATTTTTTTCTAATAAGTTTATCTATATTTTTTTGATGAAAAATAATTTATATAAATTATATTTGTCAAACTCATAATTTTTTTTGTAATTAATATTTATATATAAATAAACAAATAAATTATTAAAATGAATATTTAAAATTATAATAAAAAAAATGAGATTTATTATTTATTATTTAGGGATACTGGTTTAATTTAAATTAGATCTGTCTCACTAATAATTAATTTTGTAATTAATATTTTTATAAAAATAAACTGATAAATAATTAAAATAAAAATTTAAAATTATACTAAATAAAAATTAAAATGAGATTTAAGATTTATTATTAATGTATACTAGTTTAATAGTAAGTATTTACAGGTTTTGTCGTTAGGAGTTTAGCGATTTATGTTTTTAGTCTTTTAGTGGTTTATAGGTTTTATAAAAAAAAATAAATAAGAAAAAAAATTTCTATAATTTGTTTTCATTTTCATAGGTTATAACCTTTGAAAATATAATAATATTTACAATTTTTTGAAATGTGAATACAATATTTAGTTATAATAATATTAATAATTATATATCATATAAATTCAATATAAACATTTTCATTGAAAAATATTCTAATAATGATCAAAAAAATAAATTAATAATCTATAATTAATAAGATAAATATCAATTAAAATATAATTTAAAAACCTAAAATGATTCAGAAGCAAAGCAAAATATATTACTATATAATAATTTTTTGTTTTGAATTTTTTTTTTAAAAAAAAGTTTATCTATATTTTTTTAATGAAAAATAATTTATATAAATTATATTTGGGTAACTCTTAATTTATTTTGTTATTAATATTTATATAAAAATAAACAAATAAATATTAAAATGAATATTTAAAATTATAATGAAAAAAATGATGTTTATTCTTTATTATTTAGGGTATACCAATTTAATTTAAATTATTTCTGTCTTACTAATAATTTATTTTGTAATTAATATTTCTAAAAAAATAAACTGTTAAATAATTAAAATAAAATTTTAAAATTATACTGAATAAACATTAAAATAAGATTTATGAATTATTATTAATGTTTACCAGTTTAATGGTTTAAGTATTTAGAGGTTTTGTCGTTGAGAAGTTTAGTGAATTATGTTTTTAGGCATTTAGTGGTTTATAGGTTTTATTTAAATAATGAAATAACAGAAAAATTATTTTTGATATTTTTTCACATTTTCAAAGGTTACAACATTTAAAAATATAATAATTTTTAAATTTTTTCTAATGTAAATATAATATTAAGTTATAATAATCTTAATAATTATAAGTCATTTAAATTCAATATAAATAATTACATTGCTATATATTTTAATAATGATCAAAAAAATTTAATAAACTATTATTAATAAAATAGATATTATTTAAAATATATTTGCAAAATCTAAATTTATTCAAAATCAAAGTAAAATATATTACTAAGTAATAATTTTTTTTAATGTTTTGCTTTTTTTATAAGTTTATATTTTTCTTTTTAAAAATAAATTATTTAAATTATATTTTTCTTACTCATAATTTATTTTGTAATTTATAATTCTATAATAATAAACTAATAAATAATTAAAATGAATATTTAAAATTATAATGAATACAAATAAAATTGAGATTTATTATTTATTATTCGAGATATACAAGTTTAATGGTTTAAGTATTTAAAATTATTTCTTAATAATTTTATATAATGTAAACTAAATATAAATAATTTTATTAATAAATATTATAATAATGATCAATAAATTAATTAATAAACTAGTATTAATAAGAATGATGTAAATTAAAATATAATTGTAAAATATAAAATGATTAAAAATCAAAATAAGATATATTAATAAAAAAAAATTTTTGATTTTTTAAATTTTGCTTCTTTTTATAAGCTTATATATTTTTTTGTTGAAAAATAAATTATTTAAATTATATCTGTCTCACTAATAATTTATTTCGGAATTAATATTTCTATAAAAATAAACTGATAAATAATTAAAATGTAAAATTATAATGAATACTAATAAAAATGAGAATTATTATTTGTTATTTAAACTATACTAATTTAATGTTTTGAGTATTTATGAACTACGAGGATTAATAGTTTAGTTATTTTAGTATTTAGTCATTTAGTGGTTTATAGGTTTTATTTAAAAAATAAAAAAAAGTATTTTTGTTATTTTTTCTCATTTTTGAAGGTTATAACCTTTGAAAATATAATAATTTTTAATTTTTTTTTGAAAAGTGAATAGAATATGAAGTTAATAATCATAATAATTATATATCATATAAATTCAATATAAATTATTTTATTGGTATATATTATAATAATGATCATAAAAAAATAATAAACAATTATTAATATGATAAATATTGTTTAAAATATATTTGCAAAACCTAAAATGATTGAAAATCAAAATGAAATATTTTACTAAATATTAATTTTAAATTATTAAATCTTTAAATTTTTGTATCCATTTATATGCTTATATATTTTTTTGATGAAAAATAAATTTTTTTAATTATATTTGTCGCACTAATAATTTATATTTTAATTTATATTTCTATAAAAATAAACTAATAAATAATTAAGATGTATGTTTATAATTATAATGAATACTAATAGAAATGAGATTTATTATTTAATATATATAGTATACCGGTTTAATGGTAAAATTATTTAGAAGTTTTGTCGTCGAGAAGTTTAGCAATTTATGTTTTTAGGCATTTAGTGGTTTATAGGTTTTATTTATATAATAAAAATTAAATTTTTTTTTTCATTTTTTCTGATTTTCAAAGGTTATAATCTTTAAAAAGAAAATAATTTTTAAAATTTTTTGAAATGTGAATACCATGTATAATTATATAAATCTTACTAATTATATATCATATAAATTAAATATAAATAATTTTAATGATAGATATTATAATAATGATCAAAAATCAAATTAACTATTATTAAAAATCTAAATAATAATTAAAATATATTTACATAACACAAAATGATTCAAAATCAAATAAAAATATATTACTAAATAATAATATTTAATTTTTAAATTTTTACTTCTTTATTTAAGCTTATATTTTTTAAGCTTAAATATATTATTTAAATTATATTTGTTACTCATAATTTATTTTTAATTAATATTTCTATAAATTATTTAAATTATATTTAAGGTTTACTATTTTAAACGTTTAGGTTTTTAGGGGCTTCGGCGTTTAGGAGTTTAGAGATTTATGTGTTTAGGTATTTACTAGTTTATAAGTTTTATTTAAACAATGATATAACAAAAAAATTATCTTTTGTTATTTTTTTTCATTTTTGAAGGTTATAACGTTTGAAAATATAAAAATTTTGAAACTTTTTTCAAAATTAAATACAATATTTAGTTATAATAATTATTAAATTTATATATCATATAAATTCAATATAAACATTTTTATTAATAAATATTTTAATAATGATTCAGAAGCTAAACAAAATATATTACTATATAATAATTTTTTGCTTTGAAATTGTTTTTAAAAATTATCTATATGTTTATTTGATAAAAAATAATTTATATAAATTATATTTGTTTAACTCATAATTTATTTTGTAATTAATATTTATATAAAAATATACAAATAAATAATTAAAATGAATATTTAAAATTATAATTCAAAAAAAATGAGTTTTATTATTTATTATTTAGGATATACCAGTTTAATTTAAATTATATCTATCTAACTAATAATTTATTTTGTAATTAATATTTCTATAAAAATAAACTGATAAATAATTAAAATAAAAATTTAAAATTACACTTAATAAAAATTAAAATGAGATATATGATTTATTATATATGTATACCAATTTAATAGTTTTAAGTATTTAGACGTTTTTTGGTTTAGGAGTTTAGCGATTTATGTTTTTAGGTATTTAGTGGTTTATAGGTTTTATTTAAATAATAAAATAACAAAAAAAAATTTGTAATTTTTTGTCATTTTCATAGGTTATAACCTTTGAAAATATAATAATATTTAAAATTTTTTGAAATGTGAATACAATATTTAGTTATAATAAATTTAATAATTATATATCATATAAAATCAATATAAACAAATTTATTGTTAGATAATAATCAAATTGTTACAAAATATATTATGAGGAAGACAAATATAATTTAAATAATATACTTTTAAAACAAAAAATATAAACTTATAAAAATAAGCAAAACATCAAATACATTATTATTTAGTAATTTATTTTACATTGATTTTGAATAAATTTATGTTTTGCAAATATATTTTAAATAATATCTATCTTATTTATTATAGTTTATTAATATATTTTTGATCATTAATATAATATCTATCAACATAATTGTTTATTTTGAATTTATATGATATATAATTATTATTATCATCATAACTAAATATAGTATTCACATTTAAAAAAATTTAAAAATTGTTATATTTTCAAAGGTTATAACCTTCAAAAATGAAAAAAAATAACAAAAGATGATTTTTTTGTTATATCATTGTTTAAATAAAACTTATAAACCAGTAAATACCTAAACTCATAAATCTCTAAACTCCTAAACGCCGAAGCACCTAAAAACCTAAACCTTTAAACTAGTAAACCTTAAATATAATTTAAATAATTTATAGAAATATTAATTAAAAATAAATTATGAGTAACAAATATAATTTAAATAATATATTTTTCAACAAAAAAATATAAATGGCTTATAAAATGATGCAAAAACTTAAAAAAAAAATTATTTAGTAATAAATTTTATTTTGATTTTGAATCATTTTTGGTTTTTTAATTATATTTTAATTTATATCGATCATATTAATAATAGTTTATTAATTGATTTTTTGATAATTGATATAATATTATCAATAAAATTGTTTATATTTAGCTTATATTATATATAGTTATAATTATTATTATTACTAAATATTGTATTCACTTTTTAAAAAAATTTTAAAATTATTATATTTTCAAATGTTATGACATTTGAAAATTTGAAAAAAATATCAAAAATAAATTTTTTGTTATTTCATTTTTTAAATAAAAGCTATAAACCATTAAATGCCTAAATACTTAAATCATTAACTTATAAATCTCGAAAACCCTAAATAGATAAATTTTTAAAAAGATATATCCTAAATAATAAATAATAAATCTGATTTTTATTTTTTATTATAATTTTAAATATTCATTTTAATTATTTATTTCTTTATTTTTATATAAATATTAATTACAAAATAAATTATAAGTTAGACAAATATAGCTTATATAAATTATTTTTCAACAAAAAAAAAAATATAAACTTATTAAAAGAATAAAAAAATTATAAACAAAAAATTATTATATAGTAATATATTTTACTTTGTTTTTGAATCATTTTAGTTTTGGTAATTATATTTTAATTGATATCTAACTTATTAATATTTGATTATTAATTTATTTTTTGATCATTATTATAATATTTATCAATTAAAACATTTATATTTAATTTATATGATATATAAATTTAATAATAATTATAACTAAATATTGTATTCACTTTTGAAAAAAATTTTAAAATTATTATATTTTCAAAGATTATAACCTTTGAACATGTGAAAAAACAAAAATATATATATATATTTTTATTTCATTTTTTAAATAAAACCTTTAAATCACTAAATGCCTAAACACTTAAATCACTAAACTACTAAATCTCGATATGCCTATATAGATAATCGTTTAAACGGGTATACCCTAAATAATAATTAATAAATCTCATTTTTATTTGTTTTTATTATAATTTAAAAACTTCATTTTGATTGTTTATTTTTTATTTATATATATTAAATATTAATTATAAAATAAATTATGAGTTAAAAATAAACTTTATAAAAATTATTTTTCATCAAAAATAGATAAGCTTATAAAAATAATAAAAATTTAAAAACAATTAATTATTATTAAGTAATATATTTAGCTTTGCTTTTGAATCATTTTAGGTTTTGATATTATATTTTAAGTAATATCAATCTTATTCATAATAGATTTTTAATTTATTTTTTGATAATTATTTGAATATCTATCAATAAAATTGTAAATATTGAATTTATATGATATATAATTATTATGATTATTATAAATAAATATTTATTCACTTTTTAAAAAAATTTAAAAATTATAATATTTTCAAAGGTTATAACCTTTGAAAATATCAAAAAATAATAAAAATACATTTTTTTTTATTTTTTTACTTAAATAAAACCTATAAACCACTAAACGCATACACAATTAAATCAGTAAACTCCTAAACCCCGTAATGCCTAAATACATAAACCATTAAACTGCTATATACTGCTTAATAATTAATAAATATAATTTTTATTCCTATTTATTATAATTTTAAATATTCATTTTAATTATTTATTAGTTTATTTTTATAGAAATATTTATTACAAAATAAAGTATGCCTGCGACAAATATAATTTAATTAATTTATTTTTAATTAAAAAAAATATACGCTTATAAAAGAATTAGAAATTTAAAAATTAAAAATTATTATCCAGTAATATATTTTACTTTAATTTTGAATCAATTTGGGTTTTGTAAATATTTTTTAATTAATATCTATCTTTTTATTAATAGTTTATTAATTTAATATTTGATCATTATTATATTATGTATCAATAAAATTGTTTATATTGAATTTATATGATATATAATTATTAATATTATTAAAACTAAATATTGTATTCACATTTCAAAAAATTGTAAATATTATTTTATTTTCAAAGGTTATAACTTATGAAAATCATAACAAATTATAGAAATTTTTTTTGTTATTTTATTTTTTTATATAAAACCTATAAACCACTAAAAGCCTAAAACATAAATCGCTAAAATCATAAATGAAAAAACCTCTAAATTCTTAATCCATTAAACTTGTATACAGTAATAATAAATCATAAATCTCATTTTAATTTTTATTCAGTATAATTTTAAATTTTTATTTTAATTATTTATCAGTTTATTTTTATAGAAATATTAATTAAAAAATAAATTATTAGTGAGACAGATCTAATTTAAATTAAAATATTATCCCTAAATAATAAATAATAAATCTCATTTTTTTTAATTATAATTTTAAATATTCATTTTAATAATTTATTTGTTTGTTTATATATAAATATTAATTACAAAATAAATTATGAGTTAGACAAATATAATTTATATAAATTATTTTTCATTAAAAAATATAGATAAACTTATTAAAAGAAGAAAAAATTCAAAAACAAAAAATTATTATATAGTAATATATTTTTCTTTGCTTCTGAATCATTTTAAGTTTTGTAATTCTATTTTAATTAATATCTATCTTATTATTAATGGATAATTAATAATATTTTTATGACTATTATTATAATATTTATCAATAAAATTGTTTATATTGAATTTATATAATATATAAATATAATGATTAGTATAACTAAATATTCTATTCATATTTGAAAAAAATTTAAAAATTATTATATTTTCAAAGGTCATAACTGTTGTAAATATCAAAAAAAAATAAAAATAAATTTTTTGTTATTTTATTTTTTCAATAAAACCTATAAACCACTAAATGCTAGGGGTGTATTGGGATGGGATAGGATGGGGATTACAAATCTATAGTCCCTTCCCACAGTTCGGAGATTTTTTTTTTGAAGATCTAGACTAGAGGTGTCAAACGGGCCGGCCCAGCACGGCACGGCCCGTTTTTCACGTGCCCAGCCGTGCTGCCGTGCCGTGCCGGGCACGACACGGTTTTTTAAATTCGGGCACGGCACGGCCCGCGGGCACGGCAAGGCCGTGCCGTGCCGTGCCGGCCCGCTCGGGCACGGGCGCACGGCAAGGCAGGGCAGGCGGGGCGGGGCGGGTCGGGTCTGTTTGGACCCGACCCGCGGTCTTTTTACCGGGGGCGGGGCCCGGTTGGGTCACGAGTCACGACTCAGTGAGTCGTGACCGTGAGTCGTGACTCGTGACTCGTGAGTCGCGACTCACGAGTCACGACTCAGGCACGCGGGCCGACGTGCCGTGCCAAGGCACGAGTCGTGCCGGGCCAGGCACGGCCCGGCACGTGGTTTGTTCGGCCGGGCCCGGCACGGGCCCGGGCACGTTTTTTTATCGTGCCGGGCCGGCCCAGGCACGGCCGAACCGTGCCGTGCCTCGTGCCGGGCCGGGACGGCCCGGCCCGTTTGACACCTCTAATCTAGACCCATCCAATAGGTTGAAAATATTGGGATGGGACGGGATGGAGATCCGGGATTTTGGGTAGGTTAAAACGGTTCCGGGATGGAAAGGAGTTGGGACATTTTTTTCAATTTATTTTTTTCAATTTATTTTTTTCAATTTATTTTTTTCAAACCGGCCAAGTTAGTTCATATTGAAACCTTTTGTTGTTCCATTTATCATTCCTTAGTTATGTATCTTTCAAACTCAAAATGGACCAATTTTGTTTTGTCAATTAGGCTGAATACTGCAAACTAGTTCCATTACCTTATCAAAAGTTTTGATGTGCAGAAAAGGATATAAATGTTAAATAGAACGGGACTGAGTTGTGTGCTTAATTTGGTTCTTTGTTTTGTCACAAGTTGGCTTTGTTCAGCCGAGTGAAAGTTAACCATAGTAGCAATATTACATTTTTTAAACAATTACTTAAAAATATTAAGGAATAGCTCAAGATGACCACAAACATTGGTAGCATCAATTACTACTTAAGTAATTGCTAAAATTAGGCAACTTAATATAACAAAAAAAATACAACTAATAATAACCATGATTATAATCATTTCAAAGGTCCGTCACAGAACAGCAACGAAAATCTAAACCCAATTAATTATCTTTTCTACAACTCCTCCCTTTTCTTCCTCCACTGTAGAAACACAACCAAAGATGAAAACGTATTAATCATGTAGACATAAATTTCTAAGATGAAAGAGTAATAAAAAAACAAAATATTACCTTATAAAATAATATACACCCATTCCAAAATTTAGTTGGACAACTATAGTTGGAAGAATATTTGGATCTTG
The DNA here is from genome assembly GCA_029783825.1 of Sapria himalayana. NCBI lineage: Eukaryota > Viridiplantae > Streptophyta > Magnoliopsida > Malpighiales > Rafflesiaceae > Sapria > Sapria himalayana. The sequence continues at coordinate 16,525 of JAREIK010003302.1, forward strand.
TGACCCCTCTCAAAATTGTAATTGAACTATATTTTTATTAAATTGAATGAATAAAATAAGTAAAATTGAAATTAAAATTTACAAGATTTGTATACTAACATGATTCATTATCATCAAGGTCTTGAACTAATTCTTCAATTTCAATAGGTTTGTTTGAGCTTCACAACTAATCTTTTAGACATATGAGAACTTCAGCTGTAATAGATGTTAAAGAACTACTAAATTTTTCTAAAGTTCTCCCCCCAGTGCTAAATGTAGATTCGTAGGCCACAGTAGATGCTTGGATAGCAAATACATCCCTTGATACATTTGCCAAAGGACACATAACCTCATTTACCTTCCATCAGTTTAGATGATCAAAATCAATTCTATATTTTTCAAGTTTGTCCTCCAAGTACCTATCCAACTCTTCCAAAGCTGCAACTTATTGCTCTTTCTCCAATTCAACAAAAAAAATCATCAACATAAGTATCACTACCATCAAAGAAATCATCATTTTTCTTCAACACAGTAGAAGGGAAATCATCTTTTGATTTATCTTCATTTAAATCTTTATAATCATATATCATCTCATTTAAAGCATTTATAAACCTTTTCTCCAAATTTTTAGCCAATTCCTCTCCATAATGCTAAGTGTACTTAACCTTGAGATATTTGAGCTTATATCTAGGATCCAACACTACTGCTACAAAAAGAATAATATTTGTTGACCGAAAAGAACCCCAATATTTGTTGAATCTATGCCTCATTTTCATACCCATTTCAGACACCATTGTATCTCTACTTTTTTCACAAAGTTCAATTTTTTTTAAAATTCGAATAATCTCAGGAAAATAAACACTAGAGGTAGAATATTATGAGCCAAAAAATTTACAAGTTACCTCATAAAAAGTTTTCAAGAAATGAGACAAAATTTTAGCATTTGTTCAGTCTCTCTCAGTTGGAACATTTGAACCAAACTCTTTCAAAAACCATTAGTCTTTGCCCTCCAACTTATCAAATTCTTTTTGATATTTTATTTCAGTTTGTAGCATCAACTAAGTTGAATTCCATCTTGTAGGACAATCTAATTGCAATGAAGATTCATATGTCAAGTTTGCTTCTTCAACACATAACTTAAACATATCTATTCTTTTAGAATAGTCAAACATATATAAGACAAATTTTGAATGCTACTCCAAGTGTCGGTAGTCAATGAAACTCTACAAAAATGAGATGATATGCTATCAAATAATATTTTATTTTCCTTCACAAACAAAGAAAAACAATTCCTCAATATAGAGTGCCTAGATGGAATTTTAAATTTAGGCACACTAACTTCACAAAACTCATTAAACTCATCCCTCTCAACAAAACAAAAAGGCAATTCATCTTTTATGATCATTTTCACCAAAGCCATCCTAAATAGTTGTTGATCAAATTGCCAACAAGTTAATTTGTTATCCTCTGTACTAGTACCTTTAGTGAAACTCAACAAAGATTGTGACTTCTCTTTACCTTTGTGAGCTTCTATTAATTCTTTTTTGTGTAGAAATTTCCTATAAGTCTCTCTCAAGTATTTCCATAAACCCGAAGTACATTGATCGTTTTTGCCAAGTATTCTTTCATACACCATATACAAGCTGCCCTGCCAGTTTCATTTCCCTCTGAATCAACTAAGATCTCATAAGTTTTCCAAACAGTAGACTTATACTTTTTATGAGCTTGAGGTTCAGATGTAACTTTACTTTCTTTTAAGATTGGAATTGAAGAACCTGCCGTAACAATAGGAGGGTTCGTGAAAGGATGATAATTTGATTTACCAGTACTTTGATCATTTGAGATGTGATCATCTTCAATTTATTATATTTTTCATTTACCGTTGGATTGTGCCATTAGCATTGTCATTAATTAATATGATATGTTAAGCATAAATACATATAAATATTTCAAACAAGCAAGCTCTACAAAACTAACTGTAACACATTTAGCCCACCCATTCGGCCCAACTACAACACCACAACCAATAATCAACAAAACTGACTGAGACACATAATAATAATAATTAATCACTCAAATCTCGTCAGAAAAACAAAACAAAAGGTTGGTTGCATCTGAGACACGGTGGAGGCAACTAGAAGTGCGATGGACAAGGGCTGTACCTAACTGAACTAGGCTGTAATGGTGTGAGGTGGCCTGGAACTCATCGGAAGAGCAATAGGTGCGTCAGAATTAGATGGGCAGTAGCGGAATTGGTGGCATCTTCATGTTATATATATATATATATATATATATATTCCTGGTTCTAGTATCGGTTTTTTAGGACGGGATGGTTCTTGGGATGGATATTGCTTAAGATTCGGAACAGTGCAAAAAGAAAAAATACGTGAGAGAACGAGACGGGAAAAATCAAAGTCAACAGATTTTCTTAGTCCCGATTCTTTCGGGACAAGACTTCGAGTCGGGTCGCGAATCTCAGTCCCGTGAGCACCCCTACTAAATGCATATAAAGTTAAATCAGTAAACTCCTAAACCCCGTAATGTCTAATTAGATAAACCATTATATCGCTAAATACTACTTAATAATTAATAAATCTATTTTTATTGCTATTTATTGTATTATTAAATATTCATTTTAATTATTTATTAGTGTATTTATTTAGAAAAATTTATTACAAAATAAATTATGAGTTGGACATATATAATTTAAATAATATATTATTTATCTAATAAAAATATACGCTTATAAAAGAAGTATAAAATTAAAAATTATTATCAAGTAATATAAGTTACTATAATTTTGAATCAATTTGGGTTTTGTAAATATTTTTTAATTAATATCTATCTTAATATTAATAGTTTATAAATTTAATTCCTGATCATTATTATAATATCTATCATTAAAATTATTTATATTAAATTTATATGATATATAATTATTAATATTTTTATAACAAAATATTGTATTAAAATTTCAAAAAATTAATATTATTATATTTTCAAATGTTATAACCTATGAAAATAATAAAAAAGTATAGAAATTTTTTTTATTATTTTATTTTTTTAAATAAAACCTATAAAACTCTAAATGCCTAAAAACATAAATCGCTAAACTCCTAACGCAAAACCTCTAAATACTTAAATCATTAAACTGGAATACATTAATAATAAATCATAAATCTCATTTTAATTTTTATTCAGTATAATTTTAAATTTTATTTTAATTATTTATCAATTTAATTTATAGAAATATTAATTACAAAATAAATTATTAGTGAGACAGATCTATTTTAAATTAAACTGGTATCCCTAAATAATAAATAATAAATCTCATTTTTTTTCATTATAATTTTAAATATTCATTTTAATTATTTTTTGTTTATTTTATATAAATATTAATTACAAAATAAATTGAGTTAGACAAATTATTTTTATAAATTATTTTTCATCAAAAAATTATTGATAAAATTTTTAAAAGAAAAAAAAATTTCAAAACAAAAAATTATTATATAGTAATATATTTTACTTTTCTTCTGAATCATTTTAGGATTTGTAATTATATTTTAATTGATATCTATCTTCTTAATAATAGATTATTAATTTATTTTTTGATCATTATTAAAATTTTTATCAATAAAATTGTTTATATTGAATTTATAAGATATATAATTATAATGATTATTATAACTAAATATTGTATTCACATTTAAAAAAAAATTAAAAATTATTATATTTTTAATGGTTATAACCTTTGAAAAAATCAAAAAATTATAAAAATAATTTTTTTATTATTTTATTTTTTTAATGAAACCTATAAACCACTAAATGCATATAAAGTTAAATCAGTAACTCCTAAACCTCATAATGCCAAAATACATAAACCATTAAACCACTATATACTGCTTAATAATTAATAAATCTAATTTATATTTCTATTTATGATAATTTTAAATATTCATTTTAATTATTTATTTGTTTATTTTTATTGAAATATTTATTACAAAATAAATTATGAGTGTGACATATATAATTTAATTAATTATATTTTAATTGATATCTATCTAATTAATAATAGATTATTAATTTATAATTTGATCATTATTAGAATATTTATCAATAAAATTGTTTATATTGAATTTATATGATATATATATATAATGATTATTATTACAATATATTATAATCAAATTTTAAAAAAATTTAAAAATTATTTTATTTTCTAAGGTTATAACCTTTGAAAATATCAATAAATAATAAATTTTTTTTTTATTATTTTATTTTTTTAATTAAACCTATAAACCACTAAATGCACACATAGTTAAATCAATAAACTTTTAAACCTCATAATGCCAAAATACATAAACCATTAAACCTCTATATACAACTTAATAAACAATAAATCTAATTTTTATTTCCATTTATTATAATTTTAAATATTCATTTTTATTATTTATTAGTTTATATTTATAGAAAACTTTATTACAAATTAAATTATGAGTGTAACATATATATTTTAATTAATTCATTTTTAATCAAAAAATATATATGCTTATAAAAGAAGTAAAAATTTAATAATTAACAATTATTTTCCAGTAATATATTTTACTTTAATTTTGAATCAATTTGCATTTTGTAAATATTTTTTAATTAATATCAATCTCTTTATTAATAGTTTATAAATTTAAATTTTGATCATTATTATTTTATTTATCAATAAAATTGTTTATATTGAATTTATATGATATATAATTTTTAATATTATTATAACTAAAGATTGTATTCACATTTCAAAAAATTTTAAATATAATTATATTTTCAAAGGTTTAACCTATGAAAATGAGATAAAAATTAAATGAGATAAATCATTTTAAACAATTTCTCACCGCATAATTATATTTAAATTATACTAATAATTTAAATATAATTTTGATATGAGAAGTTAAATCTTTTTTAAACATGGGCTTCCTGGTGATTCCAATTGATGAGCAAGAGATGTTTGTTCAATGAAATTGGAATAACAATTTCTTTTATGCTAAAAGTTTCATAACATGTGTTTTAATTGGTTAACATTAGAGGTTGAAGAAAATGCAAAGCATTGTGCTAAAATATCCCATGCTAGTCAAGCACGGTCTCATCCATTAACTATCAAAAACAATTTCAATATTTTTCAATGCCCTTTAGTGAAATCACAATTGATTTTAGAGTTGCTCAACTTTGAATAGTAGGTAAAGCATATGCAACTTGGGACAACCAATTTAAATAAGTAGGTCTGTCAAGCATCGAAAGTATAACAAAAGGTGACTTTACGATGATATAATGTGTGTGTGTGCGCGCCAATGTTTACATATATCTATATATTTCTATGATTTACAAAATGGAGTCATAATATCAAACCTAATTTCAAAACTTTTTTCCATGCACACAATCAGATTACTTAAATTTTTTCACAATTTGATCTTTTAATTATTCGTTTGATCCATTACAAAACATAGTGAAAACTATAGAATATTTTTCTTTTCCCAAAATATATTTTATAGTTATTTTATAATTAAAATAAAATTTCAATTAAATTTTAATTCTAAAACATGACAAATTTTTAATTTAGGCCCAAATTAAATTTAAATTATATTTTTAATATTCTCAAAAATGGAACCTTTTAAAAATAATTGTGCTCAAATTTAATTTCTTTAAAATTGAAATTTTCAAATTTCACATTAACACATAAATATATATTTTTTGTCTAAAAATATAAAATATTAATTCTAAAAAATAATAAAACCAATAATTTTAAGGATAAACTAAACTATAAACAACTCTACCGTCAATGTTGATAGAATAATCAAATATGTATAACAAAAGCATAACTAAACAATTAAGAATTACAATCCAATAAAACCATGGTTCAAAAATTAAGCATACAATAAATTGTATTTGAATACTATTGATGATATTTGGAAGATTTATACTATAATACTCCTGCATAGATAATTTTGAGCACTTGGATATCAGTGTTTTTTATAGTTAGTATAATATTGATGATATTGATGATATGTTCACAACACGTCCAAAATATGTATTCCCACAAGAAGTTTGTATAATATCAGAGTTTTTTATTATGGAAGTAAATATTATTTTAGATAATAGATCTAAACTATGATTATATATCATAGAACCACTAGCATGTTTGAAGGACTAGCATGATTAGAGGTGTCGACCGGGACGGGACGGGTCGGGTCGGCTCGGCCCGTTTTTTTGGAGCACGAGCATGCTTTCGTGCCGGGCTAGGCACGACATGGTTATTGTACCGTGCCGTGCCCGGCGCGACATGGTTTAAAAAAGCCGAGTCCAGTACGGCCCGAAGGCACGGCAAGCCGTGCCGTGCCAGGCCCGCTCGGCCTGGCCTGGCCGTTCGGGGCAGAAATTTTTTTTTCTTATAAAATATAAAAAATTATTTAAAATTTTAGATATTGTATAGTATTATATATTTATAATTTTAAAAATGTTAAAATTAAAAATTTATTAAAATAACAAAGTTTAAATTTTTTTTTTGTAATATCAAATTAGTTTAAATTTTATTATAATTATTAATTATATAATAAAGTTATTAATTTTTAAATGAAAAATTAAAACAAAAAAAAAATAAAACAATACATTATGTTAGTAAAAATAAAAATTAAAAAAAAAACATAAACAATAGAAATGAAAAATTACCAATCATCAATTTGAAACCAAAAGTCCGAACCAAACAAATTACAGTTTCAACACAACGTACAAACAAAGCGTATAATCAATAAAAAAATATCGAAAACAAAAAGCAGTAGATCATCATCAATCGTCAATCGGGATATCATGAGAATCATCAGCATATCATGAGAATCATCAGCCGCAACATCAAGATCAGTATCATATGGATCATCATCATCGGCAATCAACTCCTCCGCCATCGTAGTGGATGTGACTGCAGTCCCAGTCCCAGTACCAGCTCCAGCACGATCATGGATGCTAAACCTCGAATCCTCCCAATCCTTCAAACAAGCAAAGACCTCGACAATATCTGGACATAATCTCGATCTACTATCCGAAATCACATTCACTGCAATAGAAAAAGCAGACTCCGATGCTACGCACGACACCGGAGGAGTGAGTCGATCTCATGCCATCCTAGATAGCATGGGAAAGGTGGACTCATATAATTTCCACCACTGTAATAAATCAAGATTCTTAGTATCAGAATGTGATAGGATTGAGTAGTAATCAGTATCTAAGTACCGAGACAGTTCGCTCCTATGTGATGGTTCACCCCTACGTTTCCCATTCTCTAGCTGAATGGAAAAATCATCATCTCCGAATAAGGTATCAATGTCCGTAATCACAGTCTCACTACCACCACCACCATACCTAGTATCGTAGTATGTGAACAGGTCAGTCAACTTCTCGTGAATGAACCCTTCAGGTGGGTCTTCCAGGTTCATGCACGAGGAAATGTAAGTCAGGGTGTTTTCTACCCCTTCCACCTTAACCCTAGGGTCCATGCATGCAGCAAGGCAATAAAGAGATGGAACGGTGGACTAGTACTTCAAGTACTTGGTTTCCATCTCTGCAACCATATGGCTAAGTGTCGGGTCAGCTCGATACTTCCTAAACATGCTACTAATGTTGCATATGCACCGGAGTGCAATGCAAGTCGTGGGCATATAATTCGGCGAACACATGTTCATCGTGTCATAAAAAATCTTCAGGAATTTCATAAATGAAATTCCTGAAGCCCAGTCAGTGTCGTCAATAATAAGTTCATCACTCTTACTATTGACGTAATCAGATATCACGTGTTCATATCCAACACATGATTCTAACATCAGGTACGTGTAATTCCAACGATTTCTCACATCCGATTGGAATTTCTTCTTAAGATTCGTAGACAAACAGAGACTACCAAACTCTTGTTGTCTGCGAGGAGTGCGAATATATTTTAGTACATTACATATATTATCCAATGCGGGTGAACACACCTTCATACCCGCTTGAAAAATCAGGTTAATCACGTAAAACATGCATATGACATGAAAGATCTCTCCTAATGGTGCGTCTCTAATATTCCTAACAAACATGTTGATCGCTACTCCATTATTAGATGCGTTATGGAATGTGACACTAAAAATTTTATTTTGAATTTTATATTCCCTGAAGATTTTCATCATACACTCAAAAATGGTCTGGCCATTATGAGAATGAAGAATCTCAGAGAATCCTAAAATTGTTTTATTGATTATCCAGTTTGAATCTACATAGTGGCTGGTGAGACATGCATAAGAAGATTCATCATGACTTGTCCAGATATCGGACGTCACGGACACCACTCTACTATATGCCATAAATTCATTTATTATTTTTTGTTTTTCTAACTTATATATCTTTAGTATGTCATTCCTAGATATGGACCTAGGAATCCTATGATAGGCAGGCTGAAAATGTCTGCATGATGCGCACTACCCTTAGATCTTCAAAAAATCTGATCGGAAGACTCATCAATGTGATAAGTCTGGCCATGCCGTCCCTACCTAACTTGCTGGAGTATATGAAGGGAGTAAACTTGGAGTCTAAACTCGATCCAGTCTCAAAAAATACAGTGCCAAGTTGGGTTTACCTAGGATCTAATGGTCCATGTTTTTTGGTGTATAATTTGACATGCCTCTTAAGGTGCCTAGTCCCAAACGAACTCTTACATGTTAAAAGTCTCATACAATATTTGTACTGTGTCATTTCTTGTTCCTCACCCCTAACATTTTTTTTATTTTATTATATTAAAATGAGTCCAAACTACAGAAGTCCTCCTAGTTTTTTATTTTTTAGATGTTTGGGTTGAGACGACTAGAGAAACCAAAGTTTCAGTAGCCTCAAACCTCTGTGTAATATTTTCATTTTCTAAATTTAAATTTGTTTCAGTTGTATTTGTCATTTTTTATGATTTTTGTTTCTAAGAATAATTTAATAAAGACTAGATGACTGATTTTAATTTTTCTTAATTTTGGTCTAGAGAGAAAAACTATAGAGAGAGAAAGTTAAAAAACCGTAAAATAAATTACTCGGTAAAAGCAGTGAGGTCGGTCACGTGCACGGTACACCACAATCAAGCTCCAATGTTCAAAACTCAAGTCGAGATTCATGAAAATCCAAGCCGAATGCCAAAATCTCGAGGCCCGAGAGAGAGAAGCAAGATTTTTGAGAGAGAAATAGAATGATTTGAAAGAATTTATATTTTTGAAAAACATAAATGTTAAAGGGAGGGGGGTGGAATTTTATAGATTAAAAATATTAATTTTTTATTTAAAAAGAAATTTTTCTTTTATTTTTTTGATTTTTTTTTAATTTTTTAGGGGGCAGAATCATGAGAGCCATTGGATTCTGCCCCCTAGCTGTTTGAGGCGAGATCCAACGGCTGCAAATATATTTTTATATTAATTTTTTTTTTCCGTTGGGGGAACTTGGTCGGTTCGGGGCTTCGGGCCTCGTGGAAGTGGGACTGGAGGTCGGGTCCAATCAGATCCGACCAGTTGTCTTTTTGCGGGAGGGGCATGGGTCTATCGTGGGGTAGCCGTAGGCAGTAGGCTAGAGGGACATCCGGCATGGGACGAACCCGTGCCGGTGTGCCGTGTCACGGGCCGAACCGTGCCGGGTCAGGCACGGCTCGGCACGGCTCGTGCCTAACCCGAGCACGGCATGGGCCCGGGCATGCTTTTTTCTCGTGCCGGGCTGGGCACGGCCAAACCGTGCCGTGCCTCGTGCCTGGCCGGCCCGGCCCGGTTGACACCTCAAAGCATGATACAGAGTTATTAGCAAATGATAACTCATGGGATATTGAAGATATTGAGACTACAGCAAATACTAGTTTCAGAATCATTATGACGACATAGATTTGCATCTACATCACCATAATAATACTATAGATACGGACTAATCATGGTTATTAGAGTAATCACATGTGAGATACAATGAATATTTTTTTTATTTCTATTTTTTCTTATATAATTTATTTATGATTTTCTCATTGTTTTATTTTTAAGTTTTTTTTACTTTATCATTTAAATTTTAAGATTGTATTTTTTTTTCATATGATATTTTGAGTTGATTATAAAATATTTTTTAATTATTTTTAATTCATTAAAATTTAGTGTCATCTAATTTTTATTATTTTAATGTTAAATTTTTTTAATTAAAAAAAAATTAATATTTTAAAAATTTATAATCGAGTATTACAGTCACCCATAATTGACATGCCCTAGAATCGATCAGACATGACATAGCACATAATTGCCAAATAGTGGGCTAATTGGGACATGCTGGGTTGATCATCAATGAAGTGGTGCCAACATGACATGAGATGAGAACCCATCTCATACCATGTTAAGCACAACATTGTGGCCTGAATAGGCCAAAAAAATTGGGTTGTTTCACTGTGTTGCAACTTTCTTATAGTATTAAAACTTATTATTTATGACATAATCCCAAAAATTTGTTTGGTGACTAATTTTATCCAATAAAGATCTATAAGTATGTGAGTTATACAAGTAGTAGAAGTTTAGGTATTATCTCATAAGAATTATGTAAGTAGTTTGACCAACTAATAATAAACTAATTATTGTTCAAGTTGAGTAGAAATACTTGAGTCTTAGAAAAATACTTAGACTCTAGAGTTGGCTTACTCCCTTGTGTATAATAAGAATTCTTTAATAGTGTGACAATGTTATATTCAATTTTTGGATTATGGATAAATTAATGTGGAATTTCCTGACAACCTTCTTTGCATACAAAGTAGTTATTAACTTTGTACTATCAATACATTTAATAGTCCCCTCATGATTGTGCATTTAGTATTTTACTATTGAAATCATACTTCTTGTGTTCATGGATAATTATTGTGACTATGTGATCATACAAAACTCATAGTTAATTGACACATCCCCAAAACATAGTTGGTGAGGATCTCACATCCAACATAGCTTCCCAAGTATATGAGTCATATAAATAATAAAATAGATATAAGTCTAAATATTGATCCTAAATGGATTATTTTTATAGTTCAATTAATCAATACCTGAACTCATGACTATTCGATTTTAATACATGTACTTGGTATTCAAAAGTATTACTTAGCCTCAAAGGTTGGTGAAATTCATGTGTGTGATGTTGTTTCTTAGTATTTGGCTAATGTAGCATTTGGATATTAGACGAATGGTAGATTAGTGTGAAAATGCTCATATGTCTACATGACATATATGGTGACATTCATTCACTAGACTATCACTACTAATGATGATCCCATCATAGTTATCCCCTTGAAATGTTAACACTAAAATAACATATCATTCTATGCAAATGTCATTTACACATCTATTCCTTTTAAGCAATATATCAACTACCTTTGATGATTTCTTCGAGTATGTACTTCTATTCTTTAACCTCTAATTATCTTGAGAACTCAAGATAATATGGCCCTAATCATGTTTGTGCTTTAGGCTTCGTAAGTATCACACTCATGATAATTAACATATGTCTTCTCATATGATATTCATGATATACATGGATATCATCACTATATAGATCTTCCCCATTTGTGTGTGTCCCATGACATACCTGCCACCATCCTTCACAGATAATATGTGTATTTAAACTATGGTGAAACTCCTAGATAAGATATTCTACTTAATTCAAACATTATTCTAAGATAGTAGATAACAGATAAATTTTTAATATATTTATATTTTCAGCTTTGTGAGCATCATACTCACATTGATTACCATATCTCAATTTTGGGTTATCACACATTCATTTATCTCATGAATTAAAATTAGAAGGGTTGTCACTTTTTTCTATTCGAATTACATGAGTGTGTCCAATTACTTGTCATCATCTGCCTAGGTCGACATGCATAAACTAAGTATTCATTAAAATTCTAATTTTTTGTTTTAAATAGCATTTATACTCATCAACTTCTAGACACCACATTAACCAAATATAAACTCATAATTCCATTCATTCATTACAACAAAATTACTTTGCCAATCCTATAATTCAATTTCACTAGACATTGAGATATAATCACATTAAATGAGTTGAGAGGCATCAAGTGCAATCTGAGGGTTCCCAATAAATGTCCAACCAATTTCTTGGCACTAAACCCTAATTTCAATTGATGTTGCTTCTTGTTCATTTTGAATTTGTCTGAATAAGTGTTCAATTTTCTATTGCCTAGTCTTTGGCATGTGCATCATGTTCTTTTTATTATCTCTCTTCTTTATCTTATTTTTTTTCTAAGTGTAGCTTTTATTCTTATGGACTTTGCATGACAATTTAACTAGGAAGTCATTGTACTAGCTCAAAATCATGATTTTATCTTCTCTTTGGTTCTTCTTTAGAGTACTAACATCATGGTGCTAGGAATGGTCATGACTGATCTCTCTACTCTTTGTAACATAAAGTCACAATACTGAAATTTATCTATGACTTTGATCTTGGTTTTGTAGGTAAAATATCATGAAGTTGGAATTGTCGTGATTGAGAAATTACTCTCTAAAAGTAAAAGTCATAGTGCAGAATAATATCATAACTCACATCTTTTAATACTTTGGCTCTACTTTGAATAAGTCATGGCTCAAGAATACGCTACTACTACTTGTACTAGTAGGGTACTAAATTTCTATGATGTTAAAATAAAATTGGAACCATTAAATTTATTTAGAGCTAGTGTGCTCATGGCCATAAGGAAATATCATGACTATGATGATTCTATTGTAGTAAAATAATAATATCAACTAAGTGGTAGAATCATAACATACAAAGAATTACATAATTATTTTAGTATAGTTATGGTTGAGAAAAAATATTACAACTACTTAAAGCTAATGTAGAAGATGTATTTAAGTCATGATAAAAGATTTGTCATTACTTTTGATAGCTTTTCGCTCATGCAATCTATTGTTCCACCAATTCAACTATTTTTCATCTAATTTATATACAATTTTAGTAACATTCATGAAATCCTTTTGAAATAAAAATTTAGTGAAATCTCATTGATATTCACTCAAATATAGGCAAACACACCTATTTTTACTCGTCAAAACTACAATTTGTTTGTTTTTTGAGTACCAAATAGTCATCCACATGTCTACTCTTTTTAGGTAGTATGTCAATAGTCCCTGATGAATGCTTTAGGTATATATTTCTATTATCTAACCTTTAAAGTCATAAAAGATGTAAAATGATATGATAATAATTATATTTGTACTTCAGCCATAGAAGCATCAATTAATAATCTTCTGATCAGTTTGACTTATGAAAATCATACAAGATAAAATGATGTATAAAATTATCACTACCTTATGAAATACCTCTACTTGCATGTATCTCATGACTTAAATATCACCATTCATCACAACCAAAACACAACTCTCACATTATGGTGAAGCTCCTAGAATACATGTTTCATATAACTCACACAACATTTGGAAGTTAGTTTTTATAGAATATGGACAATTGATTGATCATAAATTTGTTCTTGATTTCAATTTCATGAGTGTCATACTTATATCAATTAGATTTCTATAAATTTAAGGTTTTAATGCATAGGTCCATCTCTCATGATAAGAGCAAAAGGGTTACCTTTCCTTTGCATCAAATCTCATGGGTATGTTCAATGACTTACCTATACAATCTATCATGGTCAACATGCATAAATATTTATAAAAGTAAAACTTTACATCCATCAATATCACCATCCATCAATATCAAAATATAATATTACCATAATTCAACATTATAAAACTCAATTATCAAACATGCATATATAAACTAACCCTAAATTCTTATTTAGCTTGACATTAGGGAAGAATTCACATAAAATGTTTGGTGCTTCTTCTTGTAGAATTGAGGATTCTCAATGATAGTGTGATCATCTAAGTCTCAAATTTGGTTCCAACCAAGTCTTTCTTGTGTTCAATTTGAATTTATCCCCTAATTAAGATTTAGAAATCATATTGCCTAGGCTTGCATGACTATGACCTTGAAATCTTAATTCCTTCTCAATCTATTTTTGAAAAAAATCCCCAAGCTTTTTTTTATATCATCAATGTCCCATTGAGTCTTTGTGCATCATTTCAAGTTGGAAGCCCCAAATTTATATAAAAGCGGCAAATATTTCATATCTTAAAATTTTCTCTAGAGCACAAAAGTCATTGTAGCAAAGAAATGTCATAACTGAGATAATTTTTGTCATGAGAAAATAGTCATATCGGTAAGAAAGCACATGACTAATGAATTTCTTTTCTAGAATACAAAGTTGCAGCATCTAAAATGTCATGACTTAGGTAATTACTCTATAGAACAAAAAGTCAAGGGGATAAGGATTCTGCAACTTTGATATTTCCTCTCTAGAATACAAATTCAAGATGACCAGAATGTCATGACAAAGGAAATTTCACTCAAGAGTAAATAGTTATGACATAAAGGTCCATCATAACAAAAAAAAATTGCTTGGTGTTATGAGATATTAGTTCTATAATAAATATGTTGCAATACTAGAAAATGTCATAATTTTTTATATCAGTATAGAAATTAGTTGAAATTATGTAAAAATAAACTCATGGCCAAATTATGTGTTTGACTAATGTATCAACGACTCCAAGATAATATTGCACCATAAAAAAATATTTTGCATAGTAAAAGTTTCTGACAATTAGTTTATTGAGTCATAGCATACAAATATTATTATGACTTATTCGTAGACTCATGGCCAACAAAAGCTATCATGACTTCTCAGTAGGGATGTGCAATTATAACCTAGTCGTGACTATGGGAATGTAATGATTATGTTATATTTTTCTACCTTTTAATCCAACTATCCACCAAATTTACTTAATTTGCATTTGATTTTACTATTATTCATCCAATTCTATAAAAATCACTATTTAGTGAAATTCTTTCATTTACAGCACATTTCAGTATAATACATCATGAAAATAATATAAAATAACTTCCAAAATGTTGTTATTTTGAGTACATAATAAAATCTAATTTTAAAAGTAGTTCTCATCCTCGAACAAAGAGTGTCCTCTCTCTCTCGCTCTCTTTGAAAATTATTTAGAATAGTAAAGAATGAAGGAAGAATATAATAACAAAAAAAAAGAAAAAAAATCAATTTTGCATCATCATGAAGAAGAAGGTGGATGGTATGATTGATTCTTAGTATCCACATCCATCAATGGAATTGTGCTCTAATAGCTCAAATTTTAGCTAAAATGTGAAACATCTCTTGGCATCTCCTTTGTTTCTCATTGTTCATTCCATCATTTTTGAAATCAACCTACATAATGTTTTTAGTTATTATTATACTTCTTCAAGTATTCTATTCACTCTCTATGTACTTCATGTTGTCCATATATCTCAACAACTCCATATTTTATCATCTTTTGCTACTAATTTGCAATTGATTCATAAATGATAGAGCTTCCCAAAGGCTTCAGTGTTTCCCGTTACTCCAATCTATAATTTTTTCATTGTCTCTTCAAAAATATTTATGATCTAATCTTCAAACTTGTCTTGGTCAGACTAAAATAAGTACTCCTTTCTAAGATGCATCTTCCACATTGTATCACATTTCTCCACTTTGACATTGTCTTCATCTTCTTTTCTCTTCACTTTTTCTTCCCACTTGTTGTATATTTACTCCAAGAAATTATGCATGGACATTAGCTTGCTCATGATTTATATTGAATAATTATTCTATACTTCTTGGTCATGCTTACTTTTGTATATGTCTCCAATTTTTTTTTGTTACCCATGATGTTCTAAATAAATCTTACATATTGTGGCATTTGGGACACGACTTTAGCGAAGGAAATATTGACTTCTAATTTTCTAAAGATATTAAGAAATCTCTCAAATTATTCATTAATCTTTCTCTTTCTAACCCATTGTAGAAAAATAAATATATATTGTAGAGTTTGTTTGCCATGTGCATAATGGTTCTCTCACACATCATCATTATATTATTTGCTTCAGTTAATCTACATCTCCTCTTCTAATTTTACTTCTTCATGTATAATAGCTAGTGGTGTGAGCTGGGGACTGAGTTCTTATCGTTTCATTACTTTGGAAAATGTGGTGGTATCGGATGTCATGGTGCTGGGTAGTGTGACTTTGGAAAAAATCATGATATTGTCACTCATAGCCCCCTTCTATAATTCAACATCTCCTTTAAATTCTTTTCTATTTTTTCCTTTCTAATTTTTTATTATTTTTGAGTGTTAAAGATATACACTTTTTTAGATGTACCTTGACATTGCTTGATAATTTATTGACATTCTTCTCCTCCATCGATGGTACTAATTGCCCAAGGTGATTCTCTTTAGTCTCCATCATCACATTTATATGCTTATCCTTATTTTTATATGCTACATTCGATTCTTTTGTGCATTGTTCATACTCATTATTTTTTTAGGGATCATAAAAATAGTATTTTCAAGTGATGGCTTTTTATCACTTCGGGTGGTTATAATTGCGACTTGAATTTCCTTGCATTTGGTATCCCATTGAGTTACTCCTTAAATTCTTATTAAATTGTCTCATGTTCAGCTATATATTTCCATGACTTTCTTATGATAGATTTTTATGATTTTTCACATTCAAATAATAGTGAGTAGGAGCATTATTTTTTAAGTCTAAACATATATGCTTTGTTTTGTAGAATATTGTCTTCTTTCACTTGATATATGGAGTCAAAATTGGCTAGTTCTTCCTATTGCAAAATAATCATTACTCTCACACTAGAGTTTTTTTTTTCATTTTGAGCCAAAAATTTTTTGAAAAGCATGTTGAGCCTCACCAATATTTTTATTAATCAATCTAACTCCAATACCACAGCTTGTTTCCTTCCAAATAATTGATGTGAGAAAACCTTTTTGAGAAAAGCTTACTCAAGTTCATCTAATATTCAATCTATCCTCCAGATAAGCACTGTAACTAGCTCCTAATCTTGTCTCTCAAAGAAAAAGGAAAAAAAATCTCAACTTTATTTTATTTGGGATAACTCTTTTCATCTTCATATCATACAACTCTAAAAATGTTATAATATGACTATTCGTATCATCTTAAAATCATCCACCATATTGATATTGTTATACTATTACTATGAGGCTTATCCTAAACTAAAAGTGGTTTGCATGTATCAAGTGTATCCAAATTCTAGAGTAGCTTTCCATTAATGTTTTCTACCAGTAGTATCCCAATGTACAATCAGATTTGAGCTAGTGGAGAGCTTGTTTTGAACCACCATTGTTAATTACTTTATAGCCATTATCCTCTATGTTTTCTTTCTCTGCTATCTTCCTCAAAATATCTCTTCTTGTTCTCTTAATTTCTCAATCTAGAAATGTTATCTTAGTCTTAGATCTCCAATTCATATAAATGTGGTAGCCACTAAAAAAACAAAAAAAAAAGAAATAAAACACAAACATAAAATCAACACTAAGCTAAAATCATTATCAAAATAGAATTATTAATTTTCAAAGATACTCACGTCACTAAAACAATTCCAACAATGATGTTAAAAATTTATTGTGACTTTGTTATAGTGCTAAAAATTATCATTTGTGACATGATCCTTAAAGCTCATTTGGAAATTAATTTCATCTTATAGAGATCCATAAGTATATAAGTGATATAATTAGTAAAGAGAATAAGTCTAGATATCAATCTAATAGAAATTATTGAGCAGTTTGAACAACTAATAGTGAACTAAATATTATTAGGGTTGGGTAGATATACTTGGGTCTCAAACAAATATTTAGAATCAAGAGTTAACTTACTTTTAGCTCTCCTATCATGCAAGAAGATTATTAATCTTTAACTATTATTGATAAGGATAATCCCCTTATAATTGTACCTTCGGTAATTTACTACTAACACTTTACTTATTATATTTTTGTGTCATTCACAAGTTTACTCCTTTTAGTTAGAATATCAAGTCTCCTTGTTTTAATTGGAACAAATAGCATTTGTTTTCTTTATCATTTTATAATTTATTATGATTATTTTTGAGATTCTTTTTTTAATATAATTTTGATAATTTTTTTAATTATATTTTATCTTTTTTTTTGTGATTTTTATAAAATTATATAATTTCTCATTTTTCTATTTTTCGGTGTAATTTTTAAATTTATAATATTCACAATTTTTTATTTATATATTTTATCATTTCACAATTAATAAAAATTTGTCGCACTAAAGTTTATATTAAAAAATTGAAAGATCAAAGCAAGAGTTTATAATATTAATTACATAATAATAAAATAAAAATTGAAAATATTTTAAAAAATATTAACAAATAATAGAAATTTTTATAAAAATAATATTTTATAATTATTATGGTACCTATAAGTATTTCAATTTATAATGTTGATACTTTTTTTGTAAATTTTATATTTAAATGATTCATATATAATTTGTAAAAATTTTACTATTTCTAGGAAATAATAATTTCTATAATTTTATAACACTAATTATTTTTTTTTTAAATAATTTTTATCTTTTTTTGAGATTTTTTATAATGTTTTTAATTCCATAGTTTTTTATAAATTTTATAATTATTTACTTTTGTAGAATTAATCCTTGAAATCATTTACTTTTCTAATGGATATGTATCATACGACTGATTCTTATGAATTAATAAAATTACCATTAAAACTTAGTTTCCAACAAATTCTAACAAATATTTTTTTTTCTGGTGATTTAGTTTTCAATGTATTTTACCAATTAATTGTAATATTCAATGTTTTTATGACCACTTACACTAAGAATGTACATTCCAAGGATGATCCTAGGACACCAAGTTATGACAATAATGTTGCCTAATAATGATGCTAGGATTATAGATAATTTGAAATATAATCATATTTGATCATATTGCTAGGGATGGTTTTAAAATATTTGTGATCATTTTTATCTCTTTTTTCTTCAATTTTATTCTCTAGTGTTGGTCTTTACAAGGCTTTATGATTGTTGTTTTGTATTCATTGTTGTTGCTAATTTTTGCAAATTATCACAAAGATCTCTTTGCATGTCACCTTAGATATGAAAAATTCAATGGAGATTATAAATATTTAATTTGTCTATCCCACAGATTATTCCTCAAACTCCTTAGGTAATTATGGGGCAATAAGACGAAGAATCATCAATCAAACCTGATTTTACTCATTATAGTTACCTTATAATCATTCTATGAAAGATTATATGCACCCATCAAGAATGAGCATGCCATCCAACATTGTATAACTACCTGAACACATTGTTACTCAACCCCTATCTATTTTCACTTGTCATATTTCATGGTGTGTTGAAAGAAAATTTATATTCATACATAAGAAACATTGAGGATGTATATGATACAAGTAGATAGAAAATATTTTATAAACTTGATTATGAAATCAATTTCTGTTACCCTCTAAGATTTCACAATAAAGTATCCCTGAGGCCATGAAGTAGATATACTTGAGCAGATTTACAAAATATGTTTCTAAGGAAATTCCTTCAAGCAAGATGTATAACATTTCTAAATAGACATATCATAAATTTCACTACCATGGAGAGTAAGAATTTTTATGAACATTAATAGAGATATTTAGATACGTTCAACTCTTGATCTCATCATTGATTTGTCACATGAATATTATTGACTCATTGTCACAATGAGATGTCACCAATCATAAAGTAAGTACTCAACACAATGTATGGTAGAGATTTCATGAATAAAAACCTGTGAGGAGGCCATCAATTTTCTAAACTATAAACATAAATTGTCCGTAAGATGAGATCGACCAAATGGTGAATACTTTCAACAACCCAAGCTTTCACCAAATACTAGAGGATGCATTTGTGATTTGAAGAAGGAGCTAGAAGTTCAAGCAACTTGCCATTAAAATTATATTACTGATGTTACAATGACCTAAGTATTTTTGAGAATAAAACTAGATAAATTGAATATTAAATGGTTTAATGATAAGAATATGAAAGGTAAATTTCTGAGACAGAGTAGCAAACATAAACATAAATTTCATAATTATTCACTCTATTGAACACAAAGTAGTGAAATACCCTATGCTTTTGCTGTATAGGAAATATTTCTCCACTAAGTTAATGTGAATGTTAGTTTCAAACCACTCTTAAACTTTTTGAAAGACAATACATATAATTTAATTAGGAGAAATTACTCAAATCCCTCATTGAGCAATAATAAAGCAGGGTCATCTAGCACAGAATCTTCTCAACAAAATTCTCCATTGGATCAAACAATAACAAACTATAGTGTAGTAGAGGGAGTTGTGGTAAATGAAAAAAATATCAATGAGGATTTGTGAAATTTTCTAAAGTATTTAAATCAAATAATGTATGATTGTGAGTTGAAGCTACACAATATGCATCACTTGATTTATATGCAGACTAAATTATATTATTATACAAGAGAAGGGATGGTTTCTAGCTGAACAAACATTCAAATCCTCATGGCATTCATGAAGTGGACAACTTGTATGAGAATTTTATCATGGTATATGAAGTCAAAGCCATCATCATCTTGAGAAGTAAGAAGAAAGTGGTGTTTTCAAAAAATAAGAACAATTTGATGAATAAAATAAAAAGAAGAGGGTGAAATTTGTCTGGCTATTACAAAAATATTGAAAAGATTAAACTAGTTGATTCATCCTTCCTCAGAGCTCTTCATTGGATGAAAATACAAGCTAATATCATGGAAATCTTTAAAGTATTCAAATATTTGAATATAAATATCCTATTATTAGATATGATCGAGCAAGTTCCTATCTATGCAAAGTTGCTTAATGATTTTCTATAATGTGAAGAGAGGATTCAAAATGCAAATAAAAGAATTTTGATTCCACACGTTCTATATATTAAAAAAAATTTCCCTTTTATGTATAAAGATCAAGGCAGCCCTATAATTTTGGAAAACATTGGTAATGTTTTTACTAATGAAAAAGTATTATTGTATTTGGGTGCTAATTTAAATCTCATCCTTTCATAGTCTACATGAAACTCTTGTTGGGAGAAATCAAACATACCTCTATAACTTTCCTTAGCGGATCACTCAATGAAAAGCCCAAAGAAAGAGATAGAAGATATGTTGTTATAAGTTGAAAATTTTTATTATTCTATAGATTTAATGAAGTTCTACATGGAACTCATAGCAAAGGAGAACAATCAAGTGCCCACTATTTTCAAGAGAACCTTCATTGTTATTGCTAACATGATTATCAACTAGGTATATAGATTGATGCAATTGATTTTTAGTAAATGACTCTTGAGTTGAGTATTTTTCACTAAAACACTAAGGAAGAAAAGATTTGGTTGTTAAAAACCTCTAAGTCATTGCCTACAAAAAATTCACTAAATATGGACATCGTAGATGAGAACAAACACATGATGAAAAACATGAAGAATGTAATTACTCCACCAAAGATATTACTCAAGTATATTATGATATGCTCAACTTAACCAAAGATACAACTCATGTATTTCATGTATGTGATGAAAAACATATTTACTCTATTGGATATGGTTTTCACCCAGCATTTATAAATGAATATGAGTATGAAGATGTATTTATTCTACCAAAGTTATAACTCATGTATGTCATGATATGCTTTACTGCCCAATACCCAAATCAATTAGATCCTATGATAAGAAATTCATTGTTGAAGATGAGAAAAGAAACATGAATTTTTCAATGATGAACAGCAAATAATGAGGTATCAAATAAAGAGCTCAGGATTCCAAGATCATGTAGACTATTTGTATGACAGAAATCATGCATGTGGTCCATTTTACAAGAACATAAAGTATTTTTTTTGTTGATAAACATGCTCATGATATATAGGATTTATAAAACCAATATGCTGATCAATAAAGACCTCTTCTTCAAGTTTTCCATGCAAAAATGTAATGGAAATCTCTAACTAGAATAGAAGCAAATCAAAGAAACATGGAAAGTGATAAGACCACTTGTAGAGTAGATGGTTAATCTTTAGGCTAAATTATTTTGATAAATAAAATATCATGTATTTATTGAAATCATTGTGCTACTAGTCTTGCTTTTAATATCCTATACTACAATCTAAATTTTGTTTAAACATATAAATCCATTTGGTAGCAATCTGATGACTAAGCTGTGGTCTGGAATGTCAAGTGTTTTTGGCCATAACTGCATCAAATTCTACATGCATAGCGTGCTTCCATTCTTGCAACAAAATAACTTGATAGAAATGACTTGTTTCTTATTTCTACCCATGTAAGCATACAATTAAACTTTTGAATTTGTTGTTTATAAGCATGAAAATGTTGGAAATTAGGAAACTAATCTGATTGAGAATTACTGATAGATGAGTATTATGACTTTGTTATGATACCTACTTTTAAGAAATAAAAAATGTTGCAAAAGCTCGATGGGTGAAAATATTTTGTCCAACAAGTTTAGCAAGTATATGAATCATATAAATAGTAATGTGAACTTTCAGCTATATATCGATCCCACATGAATTGTGTAGTCAGTTTGATAAACCAACAATGAGTGACTAACGCTCTATTTGAAAGTATAAGACTAAATTTTTGTAAAACTCTTAAATTATTGTGCTGGTTTGTTCGTTACACATAATGAGCTATCTAAATTGTTTGGTTATTATTGTGTTTTTGGTTCTAAAATAAATATTGGATTACTCTAAAAATACCCTAGTTCCCTACTGCATGTAAGGTGATCATCACCAACTAGGCCCCCCCAAAAATATGATCCACTCATATATATTTCTTCAATACTTTACCACCAAAATAATAAATCATTTTTTCTTGAGGTATCATTTACAAGTTCATACCTTTTAGGTAACTTGTCAACAATCCTTATTGGTTGTTTCATATATACATTTTTATTCTTTGATGTCATATATCATAAAGATGTAAACTAGTATGGTATTAAAAATAATTACACTTTGGCTTAATAAGTATCATACTCACATAATTAACATATTATTTTCTTCAAATCTCTCTAATATGAGTCATACAATAGAAATTAACTTGTAGGACTTTTAGCACTTTATCAGTCATCTCTACTCACTTTATCTCTATAACACAGAGTCATAGTACTATAAATAAGATGTGACTTTTGTCACTTTCTTATTTTAGATTTCCATGGCACTAGGAATTGTATTGACTTGTATCTTTTGTCTCTATAATACCAAGTTATAGTACTGAAAATGAGTTATAACCTTGGTTTCTCTGGTATTAGATTGTCATGATACTGAGAATGACTATAACTATCTATTATGTCTTTATAACACAAAGTCATTGTATTAAGAATGTTTATAGTTTGTGCATTTTATTTCTATTACCATCCTAACACTGAGAATAAGGCATGACTTTGATCATTTCTCAAGATCAAAAAGGCATAGCTTTCTATACGAGGAATGTTAGAACTCTACATAACTTTTCACTCATCTTCTATGCAAAAAATCCACCAAGTCTCATATTTCATATAAAAAATTATTTAATTTCACATTTATTTGTTACAATTTATAAAAATTATAATTTAGTAAAATTATATTTAAAGTCATTTTCTATGCAAATACATTATGCATAATCATTTAAATAACAAGTATTATTCAATATTTAGAATATTGAATAGTTAGTAGTTCACCATATGAAATAATGAGACAAGATTGGTAGTATATGATGCCCACACTAAAAATGAAATTCATTAAAAGAAACAATATGAGGATATAAATATTTTGAAAGACATTATCAAAGAAATGATATTTAGGATAATGATAAGAACCACCAAATATATGATATTTCTATGGTGAAAATTTAGCTTATGTTTGTGTAGGATCTCAATAGATGACAGAAACACCATCAAACAATTGCAAAAAGAAATAATTAGGTATTTGATATAAAGTATAAAGATAATCTAGATTATGAGCAAGAGTATGATTAATAAGATAACTGGTAATCATAAATTCTCCAACCCAAAAATTGTTGGCAAATATGATTGAGCAAAGAATGAGACCAGCGTCCAACATATGCTTTTGTTTCCTCTTGGTAACTTTTTTTGTTGGGAGGTAGAAAGACAAAAGTGTCAATGAATCCCATTGTTACTCAAAAACTTTTATAATTGATGAGAAAGTTACCCACCCCCATTATTGGACTAAACTTGTTTTATTGTGGTTTACAAGTGATTTTCAAAAAAAAATGATATGAAGTCCACAAAACCATGGGAAACATCTAACATATTATAAAAAAATTGTGCCTTGTGAAATGGGAGTAGAAATCTATGAAGATGACATAAGATCAATGACATTTAGAAGATGTGCTAGATTAACTTAAAAATATGAATGAATAAGTTCAAAGAAAGACAACAGTACCCATGAGCAATCACTAAATATTATTTATTTGAATTACCATTCAACAAATTTGACAAATAAAATTCAAATTATAAATTATATAAACATGCAAATCAAAAATATGGATGACACATTTGGTGATATGAGAGAGATGATCAAGTCTTGAATGCCCAATATGAAAAGTATCATGAATTCTTATTGTCTCATAAAAGAAACACTCTTACAAATTAGTAATGTGCCTCTCATGATGTTGATCCTTCCCAAAGAATTCCAATCCAATAAGACCAAAGTAGTAATGAATGTATACAAAAAAATGAGTTATAGACAAAAGATTTATTGCTAGTTGTGAATAATGAGAAACATGTTTCAAATTTAGAATTAATTTGGATACATGCAAGGCATGAATATTGAAATGCATTAATTTATAAATAATTACCATTATCTATAGTTAAATTATCATCCACCTTGTAAGGTTCTTCTAAATTAAGATTAGCATTTAGCAATTTCATCAATGACATGCTGAATTGCACTACTATCAATATACTAAGTGTTCTCATTATGAAGAAAAATAGATTACATAACCACAACTGCTATTTGTTGATGTAATTGTCACCATTTGTTATTATAATCATACCTATAAAAATAATAAATTGCGATGTGGTTTATCTTGACACATATTAGACAAGCATAAAGATCAAAATCTAGATCACTTGCTAATTGTAAGTATAATTCCAACATTGGTAAGTATATGTCAAACTGAGATAGATACAAGATTTATATTATTATTATCTCAAACAAGTTTCTAAATTAGAGTTGAGAAATAACATTGTTGTTGCCAATTTTTATTTTTCTTATGTTTATTTATGTTTCATGTTAATTAGCAATCATTGCAAAATTATTATGAGCATTTTGCATAATCTATTACTAATTTTCAAGGAGTGCTTCCAAGAAAAATAAATCAAATGAGAAATCAAACACAAATAGAAATTTCTCATGGTGAGAAAAATAACAATTTGAGATGAATATAGTGTAGGCAATGTTAAATCCTCCAAAGATATGAAAAGTTGAATCTTCATTAATCATGGGCTTTTTGGTGGTTCCAATAGATGAGCAAGAGATGTTTGTCCAATGAAATTGGAAAAACAATTTACTCCTTGCTACAAGTTTCATAGCATGTGTTTTAATTGGTTAACATTAGAGATTGAAGGATATGCATTGTGCTAAAATAACCCATACTAGTTAAGTAGAGTCTAGTTCATTGACCATCAAAAACAACTGCAATATCATGATTTCCTCCAAACCTA
This sequence comes from Sapria himalayana, assembly GCA_029783825.1. NCBI lineage: Eukaryota > Viridiplantae > Streptophyta > Magnoliopsida > Malpighiales > Rafflesiaceae > Sapria > Sapria himalayana. The sequence goes on from JAREIK010003302.1 coordinate 42,254, forward strand.
CATAACTTAATTTTTTGCAATGCCCTTAAGTGAAATCATGATTAGTTTTAGAGTTGATCTAACTTCAACAGTAGTTAAAGCTTATGCAACTCGGGACAGTCAATTTAAATAAGATCTTTCAAGCATAAGCAAAATATTTTGTAGTAGATTGTTTGAGTGAATACAAATATTGTAGGTGACTATATATATATATATATAACAATATTTATGTTTATCTATATATTTGATAGATTTACAAAATGGAGTCTGAATATCAAACCCAATTTGAAACATTTTTCCATACATACAATTAGATTAATAAATTTTTTTCATGATTTGATCTTTTAATTATTCTTTTAATTCATTGCAGAACATAGTGAAACTACACAATATTTTTGTTTTCCCAAAATATATATGTAATGTTCCTTTTAAATTTAGAAATAAGTTTCAATTAAATTTTAATTTTAAAAAATGACAAATTTTAAATTTTAGCCCAAATTAAATTTAAATAGTTACTATTTTCAAAAATGGATCTTAAAAATAATTTTGCTCAAATTTAATTTCTTTAAAATTTAAATTTTCTAATTTTCATATTAACACATAATATTGATTCTCAAATAATAATGTTAATTTTTTTGAGAATAAACTAAATTATGCCAAATAACTATGATGTCAAAGTAGACTGAATAGTCATATAAATATAACAAAAGCACAACTAAACAATTAAGAATTATAATCCAATAAAACCAAGGCTCAAAAAATAAGTTAACAATCAATTGTAATTGAATAAACCTTATATTATTTGGAGGATTTCTATTATATATATAGATAATTTTTAGAGGATCTCCAACAATTTTATCTAAAATAGCTATTCAAAATACATTAAAATATTATATTTTTTATTTTAACTAACCACTTTTTCTAAGTCACTCCAATAATACTTTATATTTTAACTATCCACTTCAACAACTTGAACTAACTTTCAATAATGAAATCTAAAATACTATATAGTATGCCATGCCATTAGGAAGGGGAGGCTCAGGTGAGTAAGATGGCTCACTAGATGTGGAGGAAAATGAAAGTTAGGAAAATTAGATAGCAAAATAACTAATTTGTTAGAGTTAATTTAAAGAAAAAAGCTCTCTAAAATAGCCAAGGAGAAAGATTTATTGAGACTTTTGGAGATGCTCAAGAGCATATCCATATTTCTTAGACAAATTTGAGCACCTGAAAACATACAAGCCTCCATACAATTCATCATATGTATTCTGCATGAATCACCACACAAGCCTCTGCCTAAACGACTGCATGAACCTTGAAACAAAACTTTGTACAAATCTTGAAACAAAAATCTACACAGTATAAATTAGAGAAGAAATTAAGAAAAGATTATAGCAGAGTATTTTAGAAAAACTATGGGATCATTTTTTAGAAATACAAAATTTCTTGGAAAATCTATATATAATCAAATTATTACGAACTCCTCGTCAATTCCGGCCTAATTTTGAGCACCCAAACACAATGTTAAAAGTACATTCACCAAAACAAAAATCACATTAACCCTAACACCTATGTCGAACTTGCATTTGAAATCGTGCACAAAACTCAACAGTATCCCCATTTAAAGAAATGAGTTTTGTACGAAAATAATAAGTTTTAAAAAAATCTAAAATATAATACATGTTTCAAAAATATTACCAAACTAGGATATCTAAAAATAACATGACAATAGCCATCGTTCACAATGATGGTCATTGTCACGCTGAGAATTAGAGGTCGGCGTTGTGAATGCCGGCTATTAAATTCTAAAAATATGATAGTTTTGTCCAACTTTCGATTCTTGTGATTTTCTATCACGCCCTTCTTCTCCACGTCTTCCTCAGTCATTTTATGAATCATCGCTTGTTGCTGCAGGCCTTCTCGCCTTCTTTTTCTTGATTCCATATGGAGTCACGCAGTTTCAACGATGCATCATACATATCTAAACAACACCTTCTTCAATATCCAAAACATCAACATTAGTAGCACTAATCAGAACTTTCCCACTTCTATACCTCTCGCTATACTTGTTCCAAGGCAATGGAGGAAGAGGTTTTAGATGCGGCAACCTAATTTCTTAAAAGATGCCAGTGAAGCGCCGATTGTAACCTTGACGTTGATAGAATCAAAAGCCTCAGCTTGTTGTCTATTAAACATCGGGCTTTGAGAGTTTCCTAAAGTACCCAAGTAAAGAAACTCATAGCTAGTACTGGGTACCCCGGGCCAAGGAGCAAGTTTAGTAGGGCAAGAAGATTCATCACCACCATGAGTTTTTGAAGTTCCAACAGCACTGCGGCGATGATTTCCTTGCTCGGTAGGGTTCTTTCTTTGTGGGTTTTTAGATATGAAGTTTTTCTATGTAGTTTTATTGCGACGAGTGTAGATAAGGATAGCAACAAGAACAGCAAAAATGATGGTGAAAATTACAGAAAGCAAGAGAGAGTGTGTGAGAGAAACATGGCCACGCGAAGGAGGAGAGTTCGTGTGGGGAAGAAGAATAGAGACATTAGCGGGAAAGGTAGTTACAATGGAGCAAAGAGCAGGAGGCGAATGAGAAACAGAAGGGGAAAAAAGTTTACAAGGAGTGCCAATACTGATCATTGAAAATGGCTGCTTTGGTTGTGATTGAGGAGATAGTAAAGGTGATTATGCATGAGGAAAGGTAGTGGTCGTGGCAAAGAGAGGAAAGAATGGATGGTGGAGGAGACGGTGAGAGATGGAGAAGGTTGTCGTGGACAACATTCTTCTATTCTTCTATAAACCACCAAAACAAACACTATAGTAATACATATCTTCTCCCTCCCACTCACTCCTACTTCAACAACTAGAAAAATGTTCTGTCCGCGACAAACTCAAACTTAAAAACACACCAATGGTTGCTATTTGATGGCGAATTTCCTTGTTTTAAGCCATCTTCATCTATAATCTCCTAATCGCCGAATGCCAATTTGTTGTCGTTGATTGCTTGTGTCCTGCGAGCTTTTCTTTCATGGAGTACAAGAGAGAGAGTGAGAGAGAGAGATGGGGAGAGAGAAGATAAAGTAAGGGATAGAGGGGCTGGGAGAGTCTTTGTGATAGGAGAAAGAGAAGACAAATTTCAGCATGGTGAAAGTTGAGGAAAACTAGAACTATGAGGTCTACCACTTTTTTTGTGCCTTGGAAAAGGCATCAATTGGAAATTGTTTGTTTGTATGCCAACCATTGAAGCTGCAAGACTCTATATGGAATAAAGAAAAAGAAGGTGAGAAGGGGTGCAGCAACATGCTCACGATGATTCATAACATGACTGAGGAAGATGTAGAGAAGAGCACGATGAAAAATCATGAAAATAAAAAGCTAGACAAAACTAGAATATTTTTAAATTTCAATAATCAGCATTCATATCTTCGGCCTCTAATTTACAACATAGCAATAGTTGTCATTGTGAATGCCAGATATTGTCACATTGTTTCTTTACACATTAGTTTGATAATATTTTTGAAACACATTATATTTTAGATTTTTATAACACATTATTTTCGTACAAAACTCTAAAGAAACAATCCACTCTTGTATTTTCACTTTAAAATGTTTATTTTGCCAGTTTATTTAAATAAAATGTTAGCTTTGTCCCCTTATGTTTTGAGCACCCCAATTATTAAATTTAAATTGGGCAATTAAATTCAATAACCAGCATTCACCCAGTTTAATTCACCCAGTTTGCCAAGTAATATTTAATTCACCCAGTTTGCCAAGTAATATTTAATTCACCCAGTTTTCCAAGTAATATTTAATTCAACCAGTTTGCCCAACCAATAATCATATTTAATATTTTGCAAAGAGGCCTATCCCATAATATTTATATAGTCAATAAACATATTTATGGGGATATACATAAAACAGAAATAAATTTGAATTTTTAAAAAGTAAAGTTATGAGCTAGTCCGACTATGGTTCTTTATTATTTTTTTTTTGAACAGAGTTGGACCAGGAAACAATACAAATACAATCATGTGAAATATATCAACCAACCAATAGCTATATTTACATAGGCAGGATATCAAAGGAACCTATGCTAAAAAGTATAGTCAAGTTTGATGCGTTTGTGGCAAGTTACCTGTTGAGAAAATGATGTGCCATTAGAAATTATACACTCTAAATGCGTCGCTAAATTATTGGTTGAAAATACTAAGGCTGGATAGATCCATTATCACCATGATAACTGAGTATCAGCATTATCATTTTATCTAATATTTATTTATAATATTTTAAAAACATTTTTTGAAGTAATTAATTAGTAACTGAGAAATTAAAAATATGGAGGTGAACAAATTTTTTAAAATTTAGATTATGAGAATGAGAAATTAAGACATTAAAAGGATAAAAAGAATCTCTTGTGCAAATATAGCATCACGAGAAATTAAGCCTTGTAATATTGTGTTATCTATATTAGTTACTCACTTTTTTAAGTTAACTCCAATAATGCTATCTATTTTAGCTATCAACTTAACTAACTATAACTAACTTTAAAAAAATAATTTTAAAACTAATAAATAAAATATCATATCATCACCATATTCATCAAAAATCATTATATAACATACTAAAAACTAAACATATTTACATAATCTTCTCAAACAGTGCCTAATCTTCTCAAACATATTTGATTTGGCGTTCTGGAAACACTCTTCCTTTTCGTTTAGCAATTGCTCTGTTGCTCGGAGTTTCTGATTCGTCAGATGAAGCTTAACTTCAATGGCATGCAGACCATCAACCAAGGTGCTCTGCTTGTTTTCTTTATCTTTGAGTTCATTCTTCAGTTCGTCGGTTATTGGCTTAAGTTCTACTATGGCATTCCATGTAGTTCTTGGAGTAGCTCCAACTCTTACTCCTGTTATGACTTATGCTGGCCGTCTTTTTGGTTTTCATGTTGTTCAAACAAGGGGGCGGCATAGGCCCTCGAGTGTTTTCTTCGTGCTCTCAGTCCAGATTGGGCGCCCGCTCTTATGATTGGGCCTTCCGACACAAAAGCATCTTCTTCAGCACTAGATCATGGTTAGCGACAGTAAGAGATCAAAGAGGTCTTTCCTACGGAGGCGGAAGCATCTTATTCGGCATAAAAAAGGTTGGGCAAGAAAATGAAGAGGTCTCTCCCCCTGTCTAGAGGGCATCACAACCATGGATCGTTCTTACAAAGACATTGGAAGATTTGATGTTTTTAGGAAGAAGGAGATCGATCCTCCGTGGCGGGTTTTGGTATACACCCTGAAACCCACCTTTCCATCCGTCTAACTAATTGTTTAACTAAAGAGGTTGGGAAAGACCTCCATACCTACCGATCTGAGTACAGAAATCAATCGTTGACTTTCTCACGCAATTTCCATCATAATTGACCGGATTCCTGTTTGTGTTCTTGAATATTATTTTTTGCCTATTCGATCTCAATTGAAAGAGGTTCTTTCTTGTTGATCTATTTGAGTCTCGTTGATTCCAGATCCCGCATCATTCTTGACATCTCTTTTGCAGCTCATCAATCATTTTCTCACTGCAACTCAACGCTACTTGATGTTCCAACTTCGATTCATCCTTTTTCGTGAATAAATTGCTATAAGCCACTAAATATTATTTTATTATTTTATTGTTTAAAATCATAAATTATTTTATTTTTAAATAAAACCTATAAGCCACTAAATGCCTAAAATCATAAATTGCTAAACTCCTAAACGAAAAAACCATTTAAATACTTAAACAATTAAACATGTGTACATTAATAAAAAATCATAAATCTCAATTTAATTATTTTTAAGTATTATTTTAAATTTTTATTTTAATTATTTATAAGTTTATTTTTATAGAAATATTAATTACAAAATAAATTATTAGTGAGACAGATATAATTTAAATAATTTATTTTTCATCAAAAAAATATATATGCTTATAAAATGAGGCAAAATTTTTAAAATAAAAAATTTTTATTTAGTAATATATCTTATTTTGATTTTGAATCATTTTAGATTCTACAATTATATTTTAATTTATATCATTCTTATTAATACTAGATTATTAATTTATTTATTGATCATTATTATAATATCTATTAATAAAATTATTTATATTGAGTTTACATTATATATAATTATTAAGATTATCATAACTAAATATTATATTCACATTTAAAAAAATTTAAAGTTATTATATTTTCAAAGGTTACAACCTTCAAAAGTTAAAAAAAATCAAAAAATTAATTTTTTGTTTTTTAATTCTTAAGATAATAACTATATATCACTAAAGGTCTAAACACTTAGATCACTAAACTCCTAAACCCAAAAATACCTAGATACTTAAACCATTAAACCGGTATATCGTGAATAATAAATAATAAATCTCAATTTTATTTGTATTCATTATAATTTTAAATATTCATTTTAATTATTTAGTAGTTTATTATTATAGAATTATAAATTACAAAATAAATTATGAGTAAGACAAATATAATTTAAATAATTTATTTTTAAAAACAAAAATATAAACTTAAAAAAAAGCAAAACATTTAAAAAAATTTTTATTTAGTAATATATTTTACTTTGATTTGAATAAATTTAGATTTTCCAAATAGTTTTAAATAATAACTATTTTATTAATAAAAGTTTAGTAATTTATTTTTTGATCATAATTATAATATCTAGTAATATAATTATTTATATTGAATTTAAATGAATTATAATTATGAAGATTATTATAAATAAATATTATATTTACATTTGAAAATAATTTAAAAATTATTATATTTTCAAAAGATATAATCTTCATAAATTAGAAAAAATAATAAAAATAAATTGTTTGCTATATCATTGTTTAAAAAAAACTTATAAACCTCTAAATTCCTAAACATTTAAACATCTAAACTCCTAAACACAAAAGCCCCTAAATACTTAAACCTTTAAACTCAAAACTTTAAATATAATTTAAATAATTTATTAAAATATTAATTACAAAATAAATTATGAGTGATACAAATAAAATCTAAATAATTTATTTTTCATCAAAAAATATATAAGCTTATAATAAGAAACAAAAACTAAAAAACAAAAATTATTATTAAGTAATAAATTTTACTTTGATTTCGAATAATTTTAGGTTTTGCAATTATATTTTAATTTATATCAATCATAATAATAATAACATATTTTTATGTTTTGATAATTGATATCATATCTATCAATAAAATTGTTTATATTTAGTTTATATTATATATAATTATAATGATTATTATTACTAAATATAGTATTCACATTTTTAAAAAAATGTTAAAATTATTATATTGACAGAGGTTATACAACCTTTGAAAATGTGAAAAAATATCAAAAATAATTTTTTTGTTATTTCATTGTTTAAACAAAACATATAAACCACTAAATACCTACAAAAATAAATCACTAAAGTCCTAAATGACAAAACCTCTAAATACCTAAAATATTAAACAGGTATACATTAATAATAATTCATAAATCTCATTTTAATTTTTATTCAGTATAATTTTAAATTTTTATTTTAATTATTTATCAGTTTATTTTTATTGAAATATTAATTACAAAATAAATTATTATTGAAACAGATATAATTTAAATTAAACTGGTATACCCTAAATAATAAAGAATAAATCTCATTTTTTTTCATTATAATTTTAAATATTCATTTTAATTATTTATTTGTTTATTTTTATATAAATATCAATTAAAAAATAAATTATGAGTTAAACAAATATAATTTATATAAATTATTTTTCATCAAAAAAATATAGATAAACTTATTAAAAGAAAAAAGAATTAAAAACAAAAAATTATTATATAGTAATATAATTTGCTTTGATTCTGAATCATTATAGGTTTTGAAATTATATTTTAATTGATATCTCTCTTATTAATAATTGATTATTAATTTATTTTTTGATCATTATTAGAATATTTATCAATAATATTGTTTATATTGAATTTATATGAAATATAAATATAATGATTAATATAACTAAATATTGAATTCACATTTGAAAAAAATTTAAAAATTATTATATTTTCCAAGGTTATATCCTTTGAAAATATAAAAAAATAATCAAAATAAATATTTTGTTATTTTAATTTTTAAATAAATCCTATAAAGTACTAAATGCATACACAGTTAATTCAGTAAACTTCTAAAGTCTGTAATGCCTAAATACATAAACCATTAAACCGCTATATACTACTTAATAATTAAGAAATCTAATTTTTTTTTCATTTTATTAGAATTTTATATATTCATTTTAATTATTTATTAGTTTATTTTTATATAAATTTTTATGACAAAATAAATTATTAGTGCGACAAATATAATTTAAATAGTTTAGTTTTAATAAAAAAAATTATATAAGCATATAAAAGATGTAAAAATTTAAAAATTAAAAATTATTATCCAATAATATTTGTTACTTTAATTTAGAATCAATTTGGGTTTTGTAAATATTTTTTTATTAATATCTATCTTATTATTAATAGTTTATTAATTTAATTTTTGATCATTATTATAATATCTACCAATAAAATTGTTTATTTTAAATTTATAAGATATATAATTATTAAAATTATTATAACTAAATAATGCATTCACATTTCAAAAGATTTTAAATATTATTATATTTTCAAAGGTTATATAACCTATGAAAATGACAAAAAATTATAAAATTATTTTTTATTATATAATTGTCTAAATAAACCCTAGAAACTACTAAATGCCTAAAAACATGAATCGCTAAATACCTATACGACAAAACCTCTAAATACTTAAAATAGTAAACTAGTATACATATATAATAATTCATAAATCTCATTTTAATTTTTATTCAGTATAATTTTAAAATTTTATTTTAATTATTTATCAGTTTATTTTTATTGAAATATTAATTACAAAATAAATTATTAGTGATACAGATATAATTTAAATTAAACTGGTATACCCTAAATAATAAATAATAAATCTCATTTTTTTTCATTAAAATTTTTAAATATTCATTTTCATTATTTATTTATTTATTTTTATATAAATATTAATTAAAAAATAAAGTATGAGTTAGACAAATATAATTTATGTAAATTATTTTTATTCAAAAAAAATATAGATAAATTTTTTAAAATAAAAAAAATTACAAAACAAAAAATTATTAGATAGTAATATATTTTGGTTTGTTAGGAATCATTTTATGTTTGTAATTATATTTTAATTGATATCTATCTTATTAATAATATATTATTAATTTATTTTTTGATCATATTAGAATATTAATCAATAAAATTATTTATATTGAATTTATATGATATATAAATATAATGATTATAATAACTAAATATTGAATTCACTTTTGAAAAAAATTTAAAAATTATTATATATTCAAAGGTTATAACATTTGGAAATATCAAAAAATAATAAAAATAAATTGTTTGTTATTTTATTTTTTAAATAAAACATATAAACCACTAAATGCATGTACAATTAAATCAGTTTACTCCTAAACCCCATAATGCCTAAATACATAAACCATAAAAACACTATATAATACATAATAATTAATAAATCTAATTTTTATTTCTATTTATTATAATTTTAAATATTCATTTAATTATTTATTAGTTTATTTTTATAGAAATATTTATTACAAATTAAATTATGAGTAAGATAAATATAATTTAAATAATTTATTTTTAATCAAAAAATCTATATACGCTTATAAAAGAAGTAAAATTTAAAAATTAAAAATTATTATTCAGTAATATATTTACTATGATTTTGAATCAATTTTGGTTTTTTAAATATTTTTTAATTTATATCTATCTTATTATTAATAGTTAATTAATTTAATTTTTGATCATTATAATAATAGCTGTTAATAAAATTATTTATATTGAATTTATATGATATATGATTATTAATAATATTATAACTAAATATTGTATTCACATTTCATAAAATTTAAAATATCAAAACCATTAAACTGGTATACATTAATAATAAATCATAAATCTCATTTTAATTTTTATTCAGTATAATTTTAAATTTTATTTTAATTATTTATCAGTTTATTTTTATAAAAATATTAATTACAAAATAAATTATTAGTGACATAGATATAATATAAATAATTTATATTTCATCAAAAAAAATATAAGCTTATAAAAATATGCACAATTTTAAAAATAAAAATTTATTATTTAGTAGATATTTTATTTTG
>JAREIK010003302.1:57946-106183 GCA_029783825.1 Sapria himalayana
TTGTATTCATTATAATTTTAATATTCATTTTATTTATTTATTAGTTTATTTTTATAGAAATATTAATTGCAAAATAAAATTATGAATGAGACAAATATAATTTAAATAATTTATCTTCATCAAAAAAATTTATTTGCTTATAAAAAGAATTAAAAATATAAAAATAAAAAATTATTATCTAGTAATATATTTTACATTGATTTTGAATCGTTTTAAGTTTTGCAAATATATTTTAAGTAATATCTATGATATTAATAATAGTTTATTAATCTATTTTATGATCAGTATTATAATATCAATCATTAAAATTATTTATACAAAATTTACATGATATTTAATTTTTATGATTATTATAATTAAATATTGTATTAACATTTAAAAAAAAATTAAAAATTATAATATTGTCAATGGTTATAACCTTGAAAATGAGAAAAAATCATAAAAACAATTTTTTTTGTTATTTTATTATTTAAATAAAACCTATAAACCACAAAATACAGAAATACTTAAATTACTAAACTCCTAAACTCTGATACTACTGCACCACACACGCATAGCGACGAACCACAGTACACTCGTGCACATATTCTAATCCATCTTGGTGTAGCATTTAGATGGGCCAGCAAGTCCCGGAAGCAGCCAAAAGTATGGGCCAGCAGCTTGAAGAGGGCGCCACTAGCAAGCCGGGATGATAACATTCAGACAACTGACGAGACCAAGCAAAGTGGTCGGGAGTAAACCCAGAAGTAGCTAGGAGTGGGTCCCTCTAGCCCTATCAGGCAGCATAGAGGGCAACCCAACAGTCGCCCAACAGGAGTAGCGGGTAATCCATGATTAATTGCAGAGCCGACAAAATCCGAAGCATCACCAAGCAGGGCCAGTAAGCAATGGAATCTAGACCAGCCACATGGGAGTGAAAGATTCAAACTTGTAGTTTATGTTTGTAGTCTTATTTGTATTTTAGACTTTGTATGCAGCATGTACTTGTAGAGATGGATCATGACATACTCACAATCACAATCTTGTCTATTCTTTATGTAGCATGCAATGAGGGCAACTGGACCCATGAGTATCTGTAAGTGGGACCCACTAATGCATTTGGTAAATACACATTAGGCGATGCTACACTCCCTGGAGCAAAAGACCCATCTTTATAGCATTTTGTAATTTTACTTGTATTCTAGCTTAGTTGTAATCGTCGATAATTAGACTGTGAAATGGACCTTATCACACATGCACACCGATGCATGCGTATTTTTTGATATTTTGTCGGTGCAACATACAGTAACTTCTTGGAGCTCGAGGAGGAAGCATTCTAAACCCAAGAGATACTCTTTTGTAAGGATCATGAAGCAAAGGAATGTGGAATTCAGAGGTGAGAATGAATTGACAAAGTGCCGTAGATATGGAATTGTGGATTTATGGGTATTCAGTTTTAAATGTATTCCATTGCATAGCAATGACATAGGCAAATGCTTGATGCTGCATGTCACACACATGCACAAATTATATTTGGATAGTTTTAATATGGTGGATCATTTACGTTCCTCCAAAAGGATTGGACAAATCCGAATGGAAAGGACGCAGTGCGCATAATGACTCAATGCCAACTCTGAAGTCCGGGAATGCCAGGTGATTTTAGTTGTATTCGTACGCTTGGAATTATTAGGAATTATGTTTTTTTATGTATTTTATGCATAGAATCATTAAGGTGCATAGGATATGGTGGGCTGGCCTAAATTAGTCAGTATTTTAGTCTCTCGTATGTTGTGTGCCTAAATGATAAATAAAGTGTGTATTTTCCAAAAAAAACAAAAAAAAAAACCATATACCCTAAACTTTAAATCCTAAACCTTAAACCATAAACTATAACCCTAACCCATAAACACTAAATCCTAAATCTCATGTTTTGCACTTTTATAATCAAATGACTAAGTGTTATATTTAAATTGAAAATCACAACTTTTAGGAATGTCACATATTTATTTTTTTTGTATATGAAACACAAAGTCATGACACAAGGGGTGAGTTATGGATTCACTCACTTTCGTAGCATTAGGAATGGTCATGATTGTATATTTTGTCTCTAGAACACAAAATCATATCGATAAGAATATGCCATAACTTGTGTCTCTCTGTTGAACATATTGTTATGGCAATAAGAATGATCATGAATACATATTTAATCACTATAATACTGGGTCACAGAATTGGATATGACCATAGTTTGTGCATTTTATTTTTATATTGCAAAGTTATTGCACTAGGAATGAATGTAACTTTGGAAATTCCTCAAAAGCAAAAGTCATGACCCTAGAAATAGTTAAAGCACGAGTACTACTCTTTATAACTTTCTATAGCTAAAATTCTTGGGATTAGAAATATCACTATCGCTTTTTCCTTTAATTTGTGACCTCGAGTGTCAATATGCAAGACTAATATTTTGAGTAATGATTAAAACCTTTTATACATTTGAATATGATTCATTTACAACATTTTGGGTATTGTGAGCTTGTATACATAATTCATTTAATATAAAAAGAAAGAAATGATACTTTTTATATCCATTAGGATATAAAAAAAAGGCTTAGACATGCCAATAAAATAAATTTTTTGATTCTTGATTGAAAGAGAGCCCATACTTCTTGCTCTACTCAAACTGCCCTGGGGCTAGTTTGTTCTAATAGGCTACAAGGTGGTTATTTTTTTAGAGGTGAACAATGTTTTAAAAAAAATTGCTTTGAGTGTGTGCATGAGAGATATTTTAGAAGAAATTACACTAATCAATATAAATAGCATCCTCAACAACTAGCTATTTCAACACATAGCGGTACAGCTTTGGTTTAGTCTGTTAGCGTACATGAGTCAAATTACCTTTGATAGCCCAGTGATTCAAAATCAAATATGATGAGACATAATAGAGATAAAGTAAAAGCTCCTATTATTTTGGTTAGAGCTTTAGCAATCATTCTAGAGTTGAGAGAGGAACAAAATAAATTATTTTAATTATTTAGTATAATTTCAATTTTTATTTTAATTATTATCAGTTTATTTTTATAGAAATATTAATTACAAAATAAATTATTAGTGAGACAGATCTAATTTAAATTAAACCGGTATATCCTAAATAATAAAGAATAAATCTCATTTTTTTTATTTTAATTTTAAATATTCAGTTTTAATAATTTATTTGTTTATTTTTATATAAATATTAATTACAAAATAAATTATGAGTTACACAATTATAATTTATATAAATTATTTTTGATCAAAATAATATAGATAAACTTTTTAAAAGAAAAAAAATTTTTTAAAACAAAAAATTATTATATAGTAATATATTTTGCTTTGCTTCTGAATTATTTTAGGTTTTGTATATATATCTTAATTGATATTTATCTTATTAATAATAGATTATTAAGTTATTTTTGTTCATTATTAGAATATTTATCAATAAAAATGTTTATATTGAATTTATATGATATATAAATATAATGATTATTATAACTAAATATTGTATTCCCTTTTTTTAAAAAATTTTAAAATTATTATATTTTCAAAGGTTATAACCTTTGAAAATGCGAAAAAATAAAAAAAAATAAATTTTATGTTATTTCATTTTTAAATAAACCCTATAGATCATTAAATGCTTACTTACTTAAATCAGCAAGCTCATAAATCCCGAAACCCCTAAATACCTAAACCTTTTAACATCTATATACTACTTAATAAATAATAAATCTCATTTTTATTTCTATTTATTATAATTTTAAATATTAATTTTAATTATTTATAGTTTAATTTTTTATAAAAATTAATTAAAAAAAATTTCGAGTGAGACAAATATTATTTAAATAATTTATTTTAATAAAAAAAAATATAAGCTTCTAAAAAGATTGAAAATTTTAAAAATTAAATATTATTATTTAGTAATATATTTTGATTTGATTTTGAATAACTTTGTGTTAAGTAAATATATTTTAATTAATATTAATATTATTAAAAATAGTTTATTAATTTAATTTTGATCATTATTATAATATCTATCATTAAAATTATTTATATTGAATTTATATGATATATAATTAGTAAGATTAATATAATTATACATGATATTCACATTTCAAAAAATTTTAAAAATTATTTTATTTTCAATGGTTATAAACTTTGAAAATCAGAAAAAATAAAAAATAGAATTTTTAATTTTTATTATATAAATAAAACATATAAGCCACTAAATAATCAAACCATTAAACCGGTATATCATATATAATAAATCATTAATCTCATTTTAATTTGTATTCATTATAATTTTAAATATTCATTTTAATTATTTATTTGTTTAGTTTTTATAGAAATATCAATCACAAAATAAATAATGAGCAAGACAACTATAATTTTAAAAATTTATTTTGTATCAAAAAAAATATAAACTTATAAAAAGAAGAACCAATTTAAAAACAAAAAATTATTATTTCGTAATATATTTACATTGATTTTAAATTATTATATATAGGTTTTGCAAATATATTTTAATTGCTATCAATCTTATTAAGAATAGTTTATTAATTTGTTATTAGATCATTTTTATAAAATCGAACAATAAAATTACTTATATTCAATTAAAATGTCTTAGAATTATTAAGTATTTATAATTAAATATCATATTCACATTTGAAAAAAATTTAAAAATTATTATATTTTCAAAGGTTATAACATTCAAAAATTATAAAAAATCACAAAAAATAATTTTTTTATTATTTTATTATTTAAATAAAACTTATAAACCACTAAATGCTTAAACATTTAAATCTCTAGACTCCTAAACCCCAAAACCCCCTAAATAATTAAACCATTTAACCTATATAACCTAAATAATAAATAATAAATAATAAATAATAAATAATAAATCTCATTTTTATTTATATTCATTATAATTTAAAATATTCATTTTATTTATTTTTTTGTTTATTTTTATAGAAATAATAATTACAAAATAAATATTGAGTGAGACATATGTAATTTAAATAAATTATTTTTTATGAAAAAAATATAAGCTTATAAAAATAAACAAAATTTCAAAAAATTTAAAATTTTATTTAGTAATATAATTTACTTTGATTTTGAATTATTTTAGGTTCTGCAATTATATTTTAATTAATATCTGTCTTATTAATAATAGTTTATTAATTTTATTTTTTGATCATCAAAATAATATATATTAAAAAATTTTTTTAAATTGAATTTACATAAAATGTAATTATTAATATTTTTATAACTAAGTATTGTATTCATATTTTAGAACTATTAAAAAATTATTATATTTTCAATGGTTATAACCTTTGAAAATCACGAAAATTCATAAAAATAAATTTTTTGTTATTTCATTGATTAAATAAATCCTATAAATCAATAAATAAAAACTAAATGTGTAAACATATAAATCAATAAACTCATTAACCCCAAAACCACAATAAACTTAAACCATTATATAGGTATACCCTAAATAATAAATCATAAATCTCATTTTTATTAGTATTCATTATAATTTTATATATAAATTTTAATTATTTATTAATTTTTTTATAGAAATATAAATTAAAAAATAAATTAATAGTTAGACAAACATAATTTAAATTATTAAACATAATTTAATTATTTATTAAACATAATTTATTTTTTATCAAAAAATATATAAGCTTATAAATGGATACAAAAATTTAAAAATTTAAAATTAATATTTAGTAAAATATTTCACTTTGATTTTGAATCATTTTAGGTTTTGTAAATATATTTTAAACAATATTTGTCTTTTTAATAATTGTTTATTTAACTTTTGTATGCTCATTATTATAATATATATCAATATAATTATTTATATTGAATTTACATGATATATAATTATTAAGATTACCATAACTAAATATAGTATTAACATTTAAAAAAAATTTAAAATTGTTATAGTTTCAATGGTTATATCCTTCAAAAATGAGAACAAATAACAAAAAATTTTTTTTGTTATTTTATTTTTTTAAAGAAAACCTATAAAATACTAAATGCCTAAATACATAAATCACTAAATTCTTAAATCCCAAAACTATTAAATATATAATCTTTTAAACCTGTATATTGTATCTTATCAATAATAGTTTTATTTAATATCTATCTTATTAATATATTTTACTTTGATTTTGTATCATTTTAGGTTTTACAAATAAATTTTATTTAATATCTATCTTATTAATAATAGTTTATTAATTTATTTTATTATCGTCATCATAATATCATTAAAAAAATTATTTATAATGAATTTAAATATTAAATAATTATTTAGATTATTATAACAAAATCAAAATTATTCACATTTTAAAAAAATTTAAAAATTATTAAGTTTTCAATGGTTATAACTTTTGAAAATGTGAAAAAATAAAAAAATAAAATCTTTGTTATTCAATTTTTTAAATAAAATGTATAAACCACAAAATACCTAAATTCTTAATGACTAAACTTCTAAACCTCGAAGCCCATAAATACATAAGCCTTTAAATTAGTATACTCTAAATAATAAATAATAAATAATAAATATCACTTTATTAGTATTTATTATAATTTTAAATATTCGTTTTAAATATTTATCAGTTTATTTTTATTGAAATATTAATTACAAAATAAATTATTAGTGAGACGGATATAATTTAAATAATTTATTTTTCATCAAAAAAATATATGATTATAAAAAGATGCAAAATTTTTAAAACAAAATATTATTATTTAGTAATTTAATTTAATTTAATTTTGAATAATTTTAAATTTTGCAATTATATTTTAATTTATATCTTTCTAATTAATAATAGTTTATTAATTTATTTATTGATCATTATTATGATATTTATTAATAAAATTATTTATATTGATTTTACATTATTTATAATTATCAATATTATTATAACTAAATATTATATTCACATTTTAAAAAAAATTAAAAATTATTATATTTTCAAAGGTTATAACCTTCAAAATTAGATAAAATCACCAAAGGCATAAACACTTAAATGACTAAACCCTAAAACACCTAAATACTTAAACAATTAAACCTATATATCCTGAATAATAAATAATAAATCTCAATTTTATTTGTATTCATTATAATTTTAAATATTTATTTTAATTATTTATTTGCTTAATTTTATAGATTTATAAATTACAAAATAAATTATGAGGAAGATAAATATAATTAAAATAATTTATTTTTAATAACAAAAATATAAACTTATAAAAAAAGCAAAATATAAAAAAATTTATTATTTAGTAATATATACTTTGATTTTGAATAAATTTAGATTTTGCAAATATATTATAAATAATATCTATCTTATTAATTATAGTTTATTAATTTATTTATTGATCATTTTTATAATATCTAGCAATGTGATTATTTATATTGAATTTAAATGAATTATATTCATTAAGATTATTATAACTAAATATTATATTTACATTTGAAAATAATTTTGAAATTTTTATATTTTCAAAGGTTATAACCTTAAAAAATTAGAAAATAAATTTTTTGTTATATAATTGTTTAAATAAAACTTATAGACCACTAAATGTCTATACACTTAAATCTATAAACTCTTATACACAAAAGCCCTTAAACACTTAAAATTTTAAAATCATATACCTTAAATATAATTTTACAAATTTATTTTTCATCAAAAAAAAGAATATAAATATAAGCAAAAACTAAAAAATAAAAATTATTATTTGTTAATAAATTTTACATTGATTTTGAATTATTTTAGGTTTTGCAATTATATTTTAATTTATATCTAACATATTAATAATAGCATATTAATTTATTTTTTTGATAATTGATATCATATCTATCAATAAAATTTTTTATATTTAGTTTATTTTATATATAATTATAATAATTGTTATTACTAAATATTGTATTCACATTTTTAAAAAAATTTAAAATTATTATATTTTCAAAGGTTATAACCTTTGAAAATGTCAGAAAATATCAAAAATAATTTTTTTTGTTATTTCATTGTTTAAATAAATCCTATAAACCACTAAATGACTAAACACTTAAGTCAATAACTCTGAAATCTTGAAAACCCTAAATAGTTAATTTATTTAAACTGGTATACCCTAAATAATAAATAATAAATAATAAATCTCAATATTATTTTTTTCTTTAAAATCTAAAATATTCATTTTTATTATTTATTCATTTATTTTTATTAAATATTAATTACAATATAAATTATGAGTTAGACAAATATAATTTATATAAATTATTTTTCATCAAAAAATATAGATAAACTTATAAAAAGATGAAATAATTTCAAAACAAAAATTTATTATATATTAATATATTTTGCTTTCCTTCTAAATCATTTTAGGTTTTGTAATTATATTTTAATTGATATCTATCTTATTAATAATAGATTATTAATTTATTTTTTGATCATTAATAGAATATTTATCAATAAAATTATTTATATTGAATTTATATGAAATATAAATATAAAGATTATTATAATTAAATATTGAATTCATTTTTGAAAAAAATTTAAAAATTATTATATTTTCAGAGGTTATATCATCTGAAAATATCAAAAAATAAAAAAAATAAATTTTTTGTTTATTTATTTTTTAAATAAAACCTATAACCACAAAATGCATACACAGTTAAGTCAGTAAACTTTTAAACCACGTAATGCATAAATACATAAACCATTAAACTGATATATACTACTTAATAATTAAAAAATCTAATTTGTATTTCTATTTATTATAATTTTAAATATATATTTTAATTATTTATTAGTTTATTTCTATAAAAATAATTTTTACAAAATAAATTATGAGTGCGAGAAGTATTTACGCTTATAAAATAAGTAAAAATTTAAAAATTAAAAATTATTATTAAGTAATATTTTTTACATAAATTTTGAATCAATTTGGGGTTTGTAAATATTTTTTAATTAATATCTATCTTATTATTAATAGTTTATTAATTTAATTTTTGATCATTATTATTATATCTAGCAATAAAATTATTTATATTGAATTTATATGATATATAATTATTAATATTATTATAACTAAATATTATATTCATATTTCAAAAATGTTGAATATTATTATATTTTCAAAGGTTATGACCTTTGAAAATGAGAAAAAATTACAAAATTTTTTTTTGTTATTTTATTGTTTAAATAAAACCTATAATCCACTAAATGCCTAAAAACATAAATCGCTAAACTCCTAAATGAAAAAACCTCTAAATACTTAAATAATTAAACTAGTATACATTAATAATAAATCTTAAATCTCATTTTAATTTTTATTCAGTTTAATTTTAAATTTTTATTTTAATTATTTATCGGTTTATTTTAATAGAAATATTAATTACAAAATAAATTATTAGTAGGATTGATCTAATTTAATTACACCAGTATACCCTAAATAATAAAACTCATTTTTTTATTATAATTTTAAATATTCATTTTAATTATTTATTTGTATATTTTTATATAAATATAAATTATAAAAAAAATTATGAGTTAAACAAATATAATTTATATAAATTATTTTTCATCAAAAAAAATATAGATAAATTTTTAAAAACAAATTTTAAAACAACAAATTATTATGTAGTGATATATTTTACTTTGCTTATGAATGATTTTAAGTTTTTTAATTATATTTTAATTGATATCCATCTTGTTAATTATAGATTATTAATTTATTTTTTGATCATTATTAGAATATTTTTCAATAAAAATGTTTATATTTAATTTATATGATATATAAATATAAATATTATTATAACTAAATATCGTATTCACTTTTGAAAAAAATTTTAAAATTATTATATTTTCAAAGATATAACATTTGAAAATTTCAAAAAATAAAAAAAATAAATTTTTTTGTTATTTCATTGTTTAAATAAAACCTATACACCACTACATGTCAAAGCTCTTAAATAACTAAACAACAAAATCTCGATA
Organism: Sapria himalayana; assembly: GCA_029783825.1. Lineage (NCBI taxonomy): Eukaryota > Viridiplantae > Streptophyta > Magnoliopsida > Malpighiales > Rafflesiaceae > Sapria > Sapria himalayana. The sequence goes on from JAREIK010003302.1 coordinate 67,972, forward strand.
CCCCCATATAGATAATCCTTTCAACTGGTATACCCTAAATAATAATTAACCAATCTCATTTTTATTTGTTTTAATTATAATTTAAAAAATTAATTTTGATTGTTTAGTTATATATATATATATATATATATATATATATTAATTATAAAATAAATTATGAGTTAAAAATATAATTTATTAAAAATATTTTTCATCAAAAAATAGATAAGCTTATAAAAATCATAAAAATTTAAAAACAAATAATTATTTTTTAGTGATATATTTTGTTTTCCTTTTGAATCATTTTAGGTTTTGTTATTATATTTTAAGTAATATCAATTTTATTCATAATAGAATTTTAAGTTATTTTTTGATAATTATTAGAATATCTATCAATAAAATTGTTTATATTGAATTTATATGATATATAATTATTATGTTTATTATAAATATATATTGTATTCACTTTTGAAAAGAAATTTAAAAATTATTATATTTTTAACGGTTATAATTAGTAAGATTATTATAATTATACATGATATTCACATTTCAAAAAAATTTAAAAATTATTTTATTTTTAAAGGTTACCTTTGAAAATCAGATAAAATCAAATTTTTTTTATTATATAAATAAAAACTATAACCACTAAATGCCTAAAAACATAAATTGATAAACTCCTAAATGACTAAACCCCTAAATAATCAAACCATTAAACCAGTATACAACATATAATAAATCATAAATCTCAATTAAATTTGTATTCATTATCATTTTAAATATTAATTTTAATTATTTATTAGTTTATTTCTTATAGAAATATTAACTACAAAATAAATAATGAGTCAGACAAATATACTTTTAATAATTTATTTTTAATAAAAAAAAATATAAGCTTATAAAAAGAAGTAAATTTTTAAAAACAAAGAAGTATTATTTAGTAATATATTTTACTTTGATTTTGAATCATTATATATTGGTTTTGATATTATATTTTAATTATTATCAATCTTATTAATAAAAGTTTATTAATTTTTATTTGATCATTTTTATAATATATAACAATTAAATTACTTATATTCAATTTAAATGTCTAATAATTATTAAGATTATTTTAACTAAATATTATATTTACATTTGAAAAAAATTTAAAAATTATTATATTTTCAAATGTTATAATAACCTTCAAAAATGATAAAAAATCACAAAAATAATTTTTTTTATTATTTTATTATTTTATTATTTTATTATTTTATTATTTTATTATTTTATTATTTTATTATTTTATTATTTTATTATTTTATTATTTTATTATTTTATTATTTTATTATTTTATTATTTAAATAAAACATATAAACTACTAAATGCCTTATCATTTAAATATCTAGACTCCTTAACCACAAAACCCCCTAAATACTTAAACTATTAAACCTATATAACCTAAATTATAAATTATAAATTACATTTTTATTTGTATTCATTATAATTTTAAATATTCATTTTAATTATTTTTTAGTTTATTTTTAGAAAAATATTAATTACAAAATAAAAATGAGTGAGACATATAATTTAAATATATTATTTTTATGAAAAAAAATAACCTTATAAAAATAAACAAAATTTCAAAAATTTAAAATTTTATTTAGTAAAATAATTTACTTTAATTTTGAATTATTTTGGGTTCTGCAAATATATTTTAATTAATATCTATCATATTAATAATAAATTATTATTTTATTTTTTGATCATTTTTATAATATATATTAATACATTTTTTTATATTGAATCTACAACAAATATAATTTTTAAGATTATTATAACTAAGTAATGTATTCATATTTTATAACTATTAAAAAATTATTATATTTTTAAAGGTTATAACATTTGAAAATCACGAAAATTCATAAAATTAAATTGTTTGTTATTTCTTTGATTAAAAAACCCTATAAACATCTAAATGTGCAAACATATAAATAAATAAACTTTTTAACACCAAAACCAGAAAAAACTTAAACCATTAAATAGGTATAGCATAAATAATAAATCATATATCTCTTTTTTATTAGTATTCATTATAATTTTAAATATTCATTTTAATTATTTATCAATTTATGTTTATAAAATATTAATTACAAGATAAATTATTAGTGAAACAGATATAATTTAAATAATTTTTTTTTCATTAAAAAAATATTTATGCTTATAAAATGAGGCAAAATTTTTAAAATAAAAAATTATTATATAGTAATATATCTTATTTTGATTTTGAATCATTTTAGATTCTATAATTATATTTTAATTTATATCATTCTTATTAATACTAGTTTATTAATTTATTTTTTGATCATTATTATAAAATCTATTAATAAAATTATTTATATTTAGTTTATATTATATATAATTATTAAGATTATTATAACTAAATATTATATTCACATTTAAAAAAATTTAAAATTATTATATTTTCAATGGTTACAACTTTCAAAATTAAAAAAATTCAAAAAATAAAATTTTTTGTTTTTTAATTATTTAGATAATAAGTATAAATCACTAAAGGTCTAAACACTTAAATCACTAAACTCCTAAACCCAAAAACACCTAAATACTTAAACCATTAAATCGGAATATCCAGAATAATAAATAATAAATCTCAATTTTATTTGTATTCATTATAATTTTAAATAATTATATTAATTATTTATTAGTTTATTATTTTTGAATTATAAATTACAAAATAAATTATGAGTAAGACAAATTTATTTAAAATATTTATTTATAATAACATAAATATAAAGTTATAAAAAAAGCAAAACATTAAAAAAATTATTATTAAGTAATATATTTTACTTTTATTTTGAATAAAATTTAGATTTTTCAAATATATTTTAAATAATATATATCTTATTAATAATAGTTTATTAAATTTTTTTTGATCATAATTATAATATCTTGCAATGTAATTATTAATATTGAATTTAAATGACTTATAATTATTAAGATTATCATAACTAAATATTATATTTACATTTGAAAAAAATTTAAAAATTATTATATTTTCAAAGGTTATAACCTTCAAATATTAAAAAAATAATAAAAATAAATTTTTTGTTATATCATTGTTTAAATAAAACTTATAGACCACTAAATGCATAGACACTTAAACATCTAAACTCATAAACACAAAAGCCCCTAAATAGTTAAACCATTAAACTAGTAAAGCTTAAATATAATTTAAATAATTTATTAAAATATTAATTACAAAATAAATTATGAGTGATACAAATATAATTTAAATAATTTATTTTTCATCAAAAAAAATATAAGCTTATAAAAAGAAGCAAAAACTTAAAAAAATTATTATTTATTAATAAATTTTATTTGGATTTTAGATATTTTTCTAATTATATTTTAATTTTTATATATCATATTAATAATAACATATTAATTTATTTTTTGATAAATGATATCATATCTATCAATAAAATTGTTTATATTTAGTTTATATTATATATAATTATAATGATTATTATTACTAAATATTGTATTCATATTTTTAAAAAAAATTTAAAATCATTATATTTTCAAAGTTTAACCTTGGAAAATGTGAAAAAATATCAAAAATATTTTTTTTGTTATTTTATTGTTTAAATAAAACCTATAAACCACTAAATGCCTAAAAACATAAACCACTAAACTCCTAAATGACAAAACCTCTAAATACTTAAACCATTAAACTGGTAAGCATTAATAAGAATTCATAAATCTCATTTTAATTTTTATTCAGTATAATTTTAAATTTTTATTTTAATTATTCATCAGTTTGTTTTTAAAGAAATATTAATTACAAAATAAATTATTAGTGAGCCAGATCTAATTTAAATTTAAACAGTATCCCTAAATAATAAATAATGAAGCTCATTTTTTTTCATTATAATTTTAAATATTCATTTTAATTATTTATTTGTTTATTTATATATTAATATTAATTACAAAATAAATTGAGCTAGACAATAATAATTTATAGAAATTATTTTTCATCAGAAATTTATACATAACCTTTTTAAAAGAAAAAAAATTTTCAAAAAAAAAATTTATTATATAGTAATATATTTTGCTTTTTCCTCTGAATCATTTTAGGTTTTGTAATTATATTTTAATTGATATCTATATTATTAAAAATAGATTATTAATTTTTTTTGATCATTACTAGAATATTTATCACTAAAATTTTTTATATTGAATTTGCATGATATATAATTATAAAGATTATTATAACTAAATATTATATTTACATTTGAAAATAATTTAAAAATTATTATATTTTTAAAGGTTAACATCTTTGAAAATGAGATAAAATCGCAAAAATAAATTTTTTGTTATTTTATTGTTTATATAAAACTTATAAACTACTAAATGCCTAAACGTTTAAATCATTAAACTCCTAAACCCCAAAACCCTTAAATACTTAAACATTTAAACCATCTTTAAAGGTTTATGAATTTATAAATAATATATAAATATTTATCAATAAATAATAATTTATTAATTTATTTTTTGATCATTATTATATTTATATTTATATTTAGTTTATTAATATCTATCAATAAAATTGTTTATTTTTAATTTACATGATATATAATTATTAAGTTTATTATAACTAAATATTGTATTCACATTTGAAAAAATTTAAAAATTATTATATTTATAAAGGTTATAACCTTCAAAATTGATAAAAAATTTGACAAATAATTTTTTTGTTATTTCATTATTTAAATAAAACATATAAACTACAAAATGCCTAAACATTTAAATCTCTAGACTCCTAAACCCCAAAACCCCTTAAATACTTAAACCATTAAACGTATATAACCTAAATAATAAATAATAAACTCATTTTTATTTGTATTCATTATAATATTAAATATTCATTTTAATTATTTTTTATTTTATTTTTATAGAAATATTAATTACAAAATAATTAATGAGTGAGACATATATAATATAAATAAATTATTTTTTATGAAAAAAAATATAAGCTTATAAAAATAAACAAAATTTCAAAAATTTAAAAGTTTATTTAGTAATATAATTTACTTTGATTTTGAATTATTTTGGGTTCTGCAAATATATTTTAATTAATATCTATCTTATTAATAATTGTTTTTTAATTTATTTTTTGATCATCAAAATAATACATATTAATAAAATTTTTTATATTGAATTTACATCAAATATAATTATTAAGATTATTATATCTAAGTATTGTATTCATATTTTAGAACTATTAAAAAATTATTATATTTTTAAAGGTTATAACCTTTGAAAATCACGAAAATTCATAAAAATAAATTTTTTGTTATTTCATTGATTAAATAAAACCTATAAATCAATAAATAAAACCTAAATGTGTAAACATATAAATAAATATACTCATTAACCCCAAAACCACAATAAACGTAAACTATTAAATAGGTATACCCTAAATAATAAATAATAAATCTCATTTTTATTAGTATTCATTATAATTTTATATATACATTTTAATTATTTATTAGTTTATTTTTATAGAAATATAAATTAAAAAATAAATTAATAGTTAGACAAATATAATTTAAATAATTTATTTTTCATCAAAAAATATATATGCTTATAAATGGATACAATAATTTAAAAATTTAAAATTAATATTTAGTATAATATTTCAATTTGATTTTGAATCATTTTAGGTTTTGCAAATATATTTTAAACAATATTTATTTTATTAATAATTGTTTATTAATCTTTTTATTATCATTATTATAATATTTATCAATATAATTGTTTATATTGAATTTAGATGATATATAATTATTAAGATTATCATAACTAAATATATTATTCACATTTAAAAAAAATTTAAAAATGTTATAGTTTCAAAGGTTATATTAAATTTTTTGTTATTTTATTTTTTAAATAAAACCTATAAACCACTAAATGCTAGGGGTGCTCGTGGGACGAGACGCAATTGGGATTACAAATCTCCAGTCCATTCCCATAGTTCGGATATTTTTTCTTTGAAGATCCAAAGCTATCCCATAGGTTGAAAATATCGGGATGGGATGGGACGGAAATCGGGAATTTTAGGTACGAGAAAACGGTTCCGGGACAGAACTAAGTTCGGACATTTTTTTCAATTTATTTTCATCAAACTGGCCAAGTTAGTTCATGTCGAAACCTTTTGTTGTACCATTTATCATTCCTTAGTTATGTATCTTTCAAACTCAAATTGGGCCAATTTTGTTTTGTCAAATAGGCTGAATACTGCAAACGAGTTCCATCATCTTGTCAAAAGCTTTGATGTGCAAAAAAGGATATAAATGTTAAATACCGAGTTATGTCCTTAATTTGGTTCTTTGTTTTTTCACAAGTTGGCTTTGTTCAGCCAAGTTAAAGTTAACCATAATAACAATACTACATTTTTTAAACAATTACTTAAGATATTAAGGAATAGCTAAAGATTACCACAAACTTTGGCAGCATCAATTACTACTTAAGTAATTGCTAAAATTAGGTTGCTTAATATAATAAAAAAATACAACTAATAACAACAATGATAATAATCATTTCAAAATTCCATCCCGGAATAGCAACGAAAATCTAAACCCAATTAATTATCTCTTCTACAAAACCTCCCATTTCTTCCTCCACTGTAGAAGGACAACCAAAGATGAAAACGTGTTAATCATGTAGACATAAATTTCTAAGCTGAAAGAGTAATAAAAACCCAAAATATTACCTTATAAAATTTAATACACCCATTCCAAATTTAGTTGGCCAACTATAGTTGGAAGAATATTTGGATCTTTAGACCCCTCTGAAAATTGTAATTGAACCATATTTTTATTAAATTAAATGAATAAAATAAGTAAAAGTGAAATTAAAATTTACAAGATTTGTATACTAACCTAATTCATTATCATCAAGGTCTTGAACTAATTCTTCAATTTGAATAGGTTTGTTTGAGCTTCTCAACCAATCATGTAGACATATGTGAACTTCAGTAGTAATAGGTGTAAAAGAACTCCTAAATTTATCTAAAGTTCTCCCCCCAGTGCTAAATGTAGATTCGTAGGCCACAGGAGATGTTTGGATTGCAAATACATCCCTTGCAACATTTTTCAAAGAAGGATACCTAACCTCATTTACTTTCCACCAGTTTAGAAGATCAAAATCAATTCTATTTTTTTCAAGTTTGTCCAAGTACCTATCCAACTCTTCCAAAGTTACAAATTCTTGATCTTTCTCTAGTTCAACAAAAAAAATAATCAACATAAGTATCACTACCATCAAAGAAATCATCATTTTTCTTCAACACAGTAGAAGAGAAATCATCTTCTTTTGATTCATCTTCATTTAAATCTTTATAATCATTCATCATCTCATTTAAAGCATTTATAACCTTTTTAAACAAATTTTTATACAATTCATCACCATAATGCTAAGTGTACTTAGCATTGAGATATTTGAGCTTATATCTAGGATCCAACACTACTGCTACAAAAAGCATAATATTTGTAGACTGAAGAGAACCCAATATTTGTTGAATTTATGCCTCATTTTCATACTCATTTCAGACACCATTGTATCTCTACTATTTTCACAAAGCTCAATTTTTTTTTAATTCGAATAATCTCATGAAAATAAACTCTAGAGGTAGAATATTATGAGATAGAAAATTTACAAGTGACCTCATAAAAAGTTTTCAAGAAATGAGCCAAAATTTTGGCGTTTGTTCAGTCTCTCTCAGTTGGAACGTTTGAATCAAACTCCTTCAAAAACCTTTTTTCTTTGTCCTCCAACTTATAATATTCTTTTTGATATTTTATATCAGTTTATAGCATCAAATAAGTTGAATTCCATCTTGTAGGACAATCTAATTGCAATGAAGATCCATATGACAAGTTTGCTTCTTCAACACATAACTTAAACATATCTAATCTTTTAGGACTGCTCCTCACATATTTCACCACACCTCTAATTTTTTGAATAGCACCCTCAACTACTACAATGTCATTCTCAGACAATTATGTTTAGGATATGAGCACAACATCTCATATGAAAATGCTCACCTCTCAAAGGTACAACACTTTTCTTCACAAGCCTTTTTTTCAATTGTTCAACTACAACATCATTATTTGATGCATTGTCAACAGTAATGAACATCAACTTTCTCAAACCCCATTCATTGATGCAAAACTCAATAGCATTTCTAATATTAACTCTAGAATGACTTTTAATTACACAAAAGTTCAAAAGCCTTTTATGCATATTCCAATCAGAATCAATGAAATGAACAGGCAAACATATATAAGACAAATTTTTAATGCTAGTCCAATTGTCGGTAGTCAATGAAACTCTAAAACAATGAAATGATATGCTATCAAATAATTTCTTTTTTTCCTTCACAAACAAAGAAAAACAATTCCTCAATACATAGTGCCTAGATGGAATTTTAAATTGAGGCACACTAACTTCAAAAAACTCTTAAAACTCATCCCTCTCAACAAAACAAAAAGGCAATTCATCTTTTATGATCATTTTCACGAAAGCCTTCCTAACTAGTTGTTGATCAAATTGCCAACAAGTTAATTTGTTATCCTCTGAACTAGTATCTTTAGTGAAACTCAACAAAGATTATGACTTGTCTTTACCTTTGTGAGCTTGTATTAATTCTTTTTTGTGTGGAAATTTTTTACAAGTCTTTCTAAAGTATTTTCATAAACCCGAAGTACCTTGATCACTTTTTGCCAAGTATTTATTCCTACACCATATACAAGCTGCCCTACTAGTTTCATTTCCCTCTGAATCAACTAATATCTCATAAGTTACCCTAACAGCAGACTTATACTTTTTATGAGCTTGAGGTTCAGATATACCTTGACTTTTTTTTACAATTGGAATTGAAGAACCTGTCGTAACAATAAGAGGGTTCGGGAAAAAATGATGATTGGATTTACCAATACTTTGATCATTTGAGATGTGATCATCTTTAATTTATTATATTTTTCGTTTACTGCTGGATTGTGCCATCTGCATTGTCATTAATTAATATGATTTGTTAAGCATAAATAAATATAAATATTTCAAACAATCAAGCTCTACAAAACTGACTGTAACACATTCGGTCCACAAATTCGTTCCACTCATTCGGCTCACTCATTCGGCCCAACCACAACACCACAACCAATACTCAACAAAACTGACTGAGACACATAAATAATAATAATTAATCACTCAATTCTCGTCAGAAAAACAAACCAAAAGGCTGGTGCCATCTTAGACACGGTGGAGGCAACCAAAAGTGCGCTGGACAAGGGCTGGACCTAACTAAACAAGGCTAGAATGGTGTGATGTGGCATGGAACTCTTCGGAATAGCAATAGGTGTGTCGGGATTGGATGGGCAGTAGCGAAATTGGTGGCATCTTCATGTTATATATATATATATATATTCTTAGTTCTAGTATAGTTTTTTTAGGACGAGATGATTCTCAGGAGGGATATTGCTTAAGATCCGAAACCATACCAAAAGAAAAAATACGTGATAGAACTGGATGCGAAAAATCAAAGTCAACAGATTTTCTAAGTCCCTATTTTATCGGGACAAGGCTTTGGTTCGGGTCGCGAATCTCCGAGTCCCGCGAGCATCCCTACTAAATGCATATAAAGTTAAATCAATAAACTCCTAAACCTCATAATGCCTAAATACATAAACCATTAAACCACTAAATACTACTTAATAATTAATAAATCTAATTTTTATTGCTATTTATTATATTTTTAAATATTCATTTTAATTATTTATTAGTGTATTTATTTAGAAAAATTTATTAGAAAATAAATAATGGGTGGGACAAATATAATTTAAATAATATATTATTTATCTAAAAAAAATATACGCTTATAAAAGAAGCATATATTTAAAAATTAAAAATTATTATCAAGTAATATAAATTACTTTAATTTTGAACCAATTTGGGTTTTATAAATATTTTTAATTAATATCAATCTTAATATTAATAGTTTATAAATTTAATTTTTGATCATTATTATAATATCTATCAATAAAATTATTTATATTAAATTTATATGATTTAAATTAATTAATATTATTATAACAAAATTTGTATTAAAATTTCAAAAAAATTTAAATATTATTATATTTTTAAATGTTATAACCTATGAAAATGATAAAAAATTATAGAAATTTTGTTTGTCATTTTGATTTTTTAAATAAATCCTATAAACCACTAAAAGCCTAAAAACATAAATCGCTAAACTCCTAACGACAAAACCTCTAAATACTAAAATCATTAAACTACTATAAATTAATAATAAATCATAAATCTCATTTTAATTTTTATTCAGTATAATTTTAAAATTTTATTTTAATTATTTATCAATTTATTTTATAGAAATATTAATTACAAAATAAATTATTAGTGAGATAGATCTAATTTAAATTAAACTGGCATCCCTAAATAATAAATAATAAAACTCATTTTTTTTTCATTATAATTTTAAATATTCATTTTAATTATTTATTTGTTTATTTATATATAAATATTAACTACAAAATAAATTGAGTTGGACAAATATAATTTATTTAAATTATTTTTCATCAAAAAATTATTGATAAACTTTTCAAAAGAAAAAAAAATTAAAATCAAAATATTATTATATAGTAATATATTTTGCTTTTCTTCTGAATCATTTTAGGTTTTGTAATTATATTTTAATTGATATCTATCTTTTTAATAATAGATTATTAATTCATCTTCTGAACATTATTAGAATATTTATCAATAAAAGTTTTTTATTGAATTTATATGATATATAATTATAATGATTATTATAGCTAAATATTATATTCACATTTAAAAAAAATTTAAAAATTATTATATTTTCAAAGGTTATAAACTTTCAACATATCAAAAAACAATAAAAATAAATTTTTTATTATTTTATTTTTTTAATAAAACCTATAAACCACTAAATGCATACACAGTTAAATTAGTAAAATCCTAAACCTCATAGTGCCTAAATACATAAACCATTAAACCACTATATACTACTTAATAATTAATAAATCTAATTTTTTTTCTATTTATTATAATTTTAAATATTCATTTTAATTATTTATTAGTTTATTTTTATAGAAATATTTATTACAAATTAAATTATGAGTGTGACATATATATTTTAATTAATTTATTTTTAATCAAAAAAAATATATGTTTATAAAAGAATTAAAAATTTAAAAATTAAAAATTATTAACCAGTAATAGTTTTTACTTTAATTTTGAATCAATTTGGGTTTTGTAAATATTTTTTAATTAATATCAATCTTTTTATTAATAGTTTATTAATTTAAATTTTGATCATTATTATATTTCTATCAAAAAATTGTTTATATTGAATTTATATGATATATATTTATTAATATTATTATAACTAAATATTGTATTCTCATTTCAAAAAAATTTAAATATTATTATTTTTTCAAAGGTTATAACCTATGAAAATTAGAAAAGATTACAAATTTTTTTTTGTTATTTTATTGTTTAAATAAAACCTATAAACCACTAAATGCTTAAAAATTAAATTTCTAAACTCCTAAATGACAAAACCTTTAAATACTTAAACCATTAAACATGTGTACGTTAATAAAAAATCATAAATCTCAATTTAATTTTTATTAAGTATAATTTTAAATTTATATTTTAATTATTTATAAATTTGTTTTTATAGAAATATTAATTATAAAATAAATTATTAGTGAGACAAATCTAATTTAAATAATTTATTTTTCATCAAAAAAAAATATATCCTTATAAAAAGAGGCAAATTTTTAAAAACAAAAATTTATTATTTAGTAATATATTTTATTTTTATTTTGAATCATTTTAGATTTTGCAATTATATTTTAATTTATAACATTCTTATTAATAATAGTTTATTAATTTTTTTTTGGTCATTATTATAATATCTATTAATAAAATTATTTATATTGAATTTACATTATATATAATTATTATGATTATTATTACTGAATATTATGTTCACACTTAAAAAATTTAAAAATTAATATATTTTCGAAGGTTAAAACCTTCAAAAATTAAAAAAAATCAAAAAAAATCAAAAAATTAAATTTTTTATTTTTTCATTCTTTAAATAAAAATTATAAATCACTTAAGGCCTAAACACTTAAATCACTAAACCCCAAAACACCTAAATACTTAAACCATTAAGCTAGTATATCTTGAATAATAAATAATAAATCTCTATTTTATTTGTATTCATTATAATTTTAAATATTCATTTTAATTAATATTTTGTAATTATATCCGTCTCTCTAATAATTTATTTTGTAATTAATATTTCAATAAAAATAAACATATAAATAATTAAAATGAATATTTAAAATTATAATGAATACTAATAAAAATCAGATTTATTATTTATTATTTAAAGTATACTAATTTAAAGGCATATTTATTTATGGGCTTTGGGGTTTAGGAGTTTCGTCATTAAAAATTTTGCTATTTTGTGGTTTATAGATTTTATTTAAAAAACTAAAAAAAAAAATTTATTTTTTTATTTTTTCTCATTTTCAAAGGTTAACCTTTGAAAACTTAATAATTTTTAAATTTTTTTAATATATGAAAATATTATTTTGTTATAATAATCTAAATAATTATATATTATGTAAATTCAATATAAATAATTTTTTTATAGATATTATAATGATGATAATAATATAAATTAATAAACTATTATTAATAAGATAGATATTAAATAAAATTTATTTGCAAACCCTAAAATGATTAAAAATCAAAGTAAAATATAATAATAAGATAAATATTAAATAAAACTATTATTAATAAGATACAATATATAGGTTTAAAAGATTATATTTTTATGAGTTTTGGGATTTAAGAATTTAGTGATTTAAGTGTTTAGGCATTTAGTAGTTTATCGCTTTTATTTAAAAATATAATAACAAATTTTTTTTTTGTTATTTGTTCTCATTTTTGAAGGATATAACCTTTGAAACTATAACAATTTTTAAATTTTTTTTAAATGTGAATACTATATTTAATTATGATAATCTTAATAATTATAAATCATGTAAATTCAATATAAATAATTATATTGATATATATTATAATAATGATCATACAAAAGATTAATAAACAATTATTAATAAGATAAATATTGTTTAAAATATATTTACAAAACCTAAAATGATTTAAAATCAAAGTGAAATATTTTACTAAATATTAATTTTAAATTTTTAAATTTTTGTATCCATTTATAAGCATATATATTTTTTGATGAAAAATAAATTATTTAAATTATATTTGTCTTATAATCAATTTATTTTTTTAATTTATATTTCTATAAAAAAACTAATAAATAATAAAAATGTATATATAAAATTATATTGAATACTAATAAAAATGAGATTTATTATTTATTATTTAGGGTATACCTATTTAATAATTTAAGTTTATTGTGGTTTTGGGGTTAATGAGTTTATTTATTTATATGTTTACACACTTAGGTTATATTTATTGATTTATAGGTTTTATTTAATCAATGAAATAACAAAGAATTAATTTTTATGAATTTTCGTGATTTTCAAAGGTTATAACCTTTGAAAATATAATAATTTTCTAATAGTTCTAAAATATGAATACAATAATTAGTTATAACAATCTTAATAATTATATTTGATGTAAATTCAATATAAAAAATTTTATTAATATATATTATTTTGATCATCAAAAAATAAATTAATAAACTATTATTAATAAGACATATATTAATTAAAATATATTTGTAGAACCCAAAATAATTAAAAATCAAAGTAAATTATATTACTAAATAAAATTTTAAATTTATGAAAATTTGTTTATTTTTATAAGCTTATATTTTTTTTCATAAAAAATAATTTATTTAAATTATATATGTCTCACTCATTATTTATTTTGCAATTAATATTTCTATAAAAATAAATAAAAAATAATTAAAATGAATATTTAAAATTATAAAGAATACAAATAAAAATTAGATTTATTATTTATTATTTAGTTAATATGGGTTTAATGGTTTAAGTATTTAGAGGGTTTTGGGATTTAGAAATCTATAGATTTAAATGTTTAGGCATTTAGTGGTATATAAGTTTTATTTAAATAATAAAATAATAAAAACAATATTTTTATGATTTTTTATCATTTTTGAAGGTTATAACCTTTGAAAATATAATAATTTTTAAATTTTTTTCAAATGTACATATAATATTTAGTTATAATAATCTTAATAAGTATAAGACATTTAAATTCAATATAAGTAATTTTATTTATAGACATTATAATAATGATCAAAAAATAAATTAATAAACTATTATTAATAAGATTGATAGCAATTAAAATATAATTTCAAAACCTATATACAATGATTCAAAATCAAAGTAAAATATATTACTAAATAATAATTTTTTGTTTTTAAATTTTTACTTCTTTATATAAGCTTTTTTTTATTAAAGTAAATTATTAGAATTATATTTGTCGTTTAGGAGTTTATGAATTTAGGTTTTTAGGTATTTAGTGGTTTATAGGTTTTATTTATATAATAATAAAAAAAAATTTAGATTTTTTCTGATTTTCTAAGGTTATAACCTTTAAAAATAAAATAATTTTTAAAATTTTTTGAAATGTGAATACTTTGTATAATTATATTAATCTTACTAATTATATATCATATAAATTTAATATAAACAATTTTAATGATAGATATTATAATAATGATCAAAAATTAAATTAATAAACTATTATTAATAATATAAATATTAATTACGAAATAAATTATTAGTGAGACAGATATAATTTAAATAATTTATATTTCATCAAAAAAAAATATAGTCATATAAAAATAGGCACAATTTTAAAAACAAAAATTTATTATTTAGTAAAATATTTTATTTTGATTTTGAATCATTTTAGTTTTTGCAATTATATTTTAATTTAATCATTCTTATTAATAATAGTTTATTAATTTTTTATTGATCATTATTATAATATCTATTAATAAAATTATTATACTGAGTTTACATTATATAAAATTATTAAGAATATTATAACTAAATATTATATTAATATTTAAAAAAATTTAAAAATATTATATTTTTCAAAGGTTATAACTTATAACCTTCAAAAATTAAAAAAAATCAAAAAATTTAAGTTTTTATTTTTTTATTCTTTAAATAAAAACTATAAATCACTAAAGTCCTAAACACTTAAATCACTAAACTTTAAAACACCTAAATACCAAAACCATTAAACTAGTATATCATGAATAATAAATAATAAATCTCAATTTTATTTGTATTCATTATAATTTTAAATATTCATTTTAATTATTTATTAGTTTATTTTAATAGAATTATAAATTAAAAATAAATTATGTTGAAGACAAATATAATTTAAATAATTTACTTTTAATAACAAAAAATATAAACTTATAAAAAGAAGCAAAACATCAAAAAAATTATTATATAGTATTATATGTTACTTTGATTTTGAATAAATTTACGTTTTGCGAATATATTTTAAAAAATATATATCTTATTAACAATAGTTTATTAATTTATTTTTTGATCATTAATATAATATCTATCAATATAATTGTTTATGAGTGACAAATATCAATCTTATAAACCATTAAATCCCTAAATACATAAATATCTAATCTCCTAAACCCCGAAGCTCCTAAATACCTAAACCTTTAAACTTGTAAACCTTAAATATAATTTAAATAAATTATGAGTGACAAATATAATATATAGAAATATTAATTACAAAATAAATTATGAGCAACAAATATAATTTTAATAATATATTTTTCAACAAAAAAACATATGAGCTTATAAAATTATGCAAAAACTTAAAAAAAATTATTATTTTGTAATAAATTTTACTTAGATTTTGAATCATTTTAGGGGTTTTAATTATATTTTAATTTATATCTATGATATTAATAATAGTTTATTAATTTATTTTTTGATAATTGATATAATATTATCAATAAAATTGTTTATATTTAGTTTATATTATATATAGTTATTATAATAATTATTACTAAATATTGTATTCAGATTTTTAAAAATTTTTAAAATTATTATATTTTCAAATGTTATGTCATTTGAAAATTTGAAAAAATTTCAAAAATAAATTTTTTGTTATTTCATTTTTTAAATAAAAGCTATAAACCATTAAATGCCTAAATACTTAAATCAATAACTTCTAAATCTCGAAAACCCTAAATAGATAAATTATTTAAATAGGTATATCCTAAATAATAAATAATAAATAATAAATCTCATTTTTATTTTTTTCATTATAATTTTAAATATTCATTTTAATTATTTATTTGTTTATTTTATATAAATATTAATTACAAAATAAATTATAAGTTAGACAAATATAATTTATATAAATTATTTTTTTAAAAAAAATATAGATAAACTTATTAAATGAAGAAAAAAATAAAAAATTATTATATAGTAATATATTTTACTTTGTTTCTGAATCATTTTAGGTTTTGTAATTATATTTTAATTGATATCTAACTTATTAATAATAGATTATTAATTTATTTTTTGATCATTATTAGAAAATTTATGAATAAAAATATTTATATTTAATTTATATAATATATAAATTTAATAATTATTATAACTAAATATTATTTTCACTTTTGAAATTAATTTTAAAATTATTATATTTTCAAAGATTATAACCTTTGAAGATGTGAAAAAACAAAAAAAATATTTTTTTTAATTATTTCATTGTTTAAATAAAACCTATAAATCACTAAATGCATAAGCACTTAAATCACTAAACTATAACATACCGATACCTCTATATAGATAATCCTTTAAATCGGTATACCCTAAATAATAATTAATAAATTTTATTTTTATTTGTTTTCATTATTATTTAAAAAATTCATTTTGATTGTTTAGTTTTTTTATATATGTACTATTTATAAAATAAATTATGAGTTAAAAATATAATTTATAAAAATTCTTTTTCATCAAAAAATTGATAAGTTTATAAAAAGAATAATAATTTAAAAACAAATGATTATTATTAGTAATATATTTTGCTTTGATTTTGAATCATTTTAGGTTTTGATATTATATTTTAAGTAATATCAATCTTATTTATAATAGATTTTTAATTTAGTTTTTGATAATTATTAGAATATCTATCAATAAAATTGTTTATATTGAATTTATATGATATATAATTATTATGATTATTATAATTAAATATTGTATTTACTTTTAGAAAAAATTTAAAATTTATTATATTTTCAAAGGTTATAATCTTAAAAAATGAGAAAAAATAATAAAAATAATTTTTAGTTATTTTATTTTTTAAATAAAACCTATAGACCATTAAATGTTTACTTACTTAAATTAGTATGCTCATAAACCCCTAAATACATAAATATTTTAACATCTATATACTACTTAATGGTTTATGTATTTTGGCATTACGAGGTTTAGGAGTTTATTGATTTAACTTTATATGCATTTAGTAGGGTTGTTCACGGGACTTGGAGATTCGCCACCCTACCCGAAGCCTTGTCCCGAAAGAATCGCGACTGAGAAAATCCGTTGACTTTGACTTTTCCCATTCATTTCTATAATGTATTTTTTATTTTGGGATGGTTTTGGATCTTAAGCAATATCTATCCCGAGAACTATCCCGTGCTAAAAAACCTATACTAGAACCAGAAATATATATATATATAACATGAAGATGCCACCAATTTTGCTACTGTCCATCCAATTCTGACACACCTATTGCTGTTCCGAAGAGTTTCAGGCCACCTCACACCATTCCAGCTGTGTTCAGTTAGGTCCAAAACTTGTACGTTGCACTTTTGGTTGCCTCCACCGTTTCCCAGATGTCACCAGCCTTTTGGTTTGTTTTTCTGATGAGAAGTGAGTGATTAATTATTATTATTATGTGTCTCAGTCAGTTTTGTTGAGTATTGGTTGTGGTGTTGTGGTTGGGCTGAATGGGTGGGCTGAATGTGTTACAGTCAGTTTTATAGAGCTTGCTTGTTTAAATATTTATATTTATTTATGCTTAACATATCATATTAATTATTGGCAATGCAGATGGCACAATCCAGCGATAAACGAAAAATATAATAAATTGAAAATGATCACATCTCAAATGATCAAAGTACTAGTAAATCTAATTATCATTTTTTCACGAACCCTCCTATTGTTATGGCAAGTTCTTCAATTCCAATTGTAAAAGAAAGTCAAAGTATATCTGAATCTCAAGCTCATAAAAAGTATAAGTCTACTATTTGGGAAACTTATGAGATGTTAGTTGATTCAGAGAGAAATGAAATTGGTAGGGCAGCGTGTATATGGTGTAAAAAAAATACTTGGCAAAAAGTGATGATGTACTTTGGGTTTATGGAAATATTTAGAAAGATTCGTAGAAAATTTCAACACAAAAAAAGAATTAATAAAAGCTCACAAAGGTAAAGACAAGTCACAATCTTTGTTGAGTTTCACTAAAGGTACTAATTTAGAGGATAACACATTAACTTGTTGACAATTTGATCAACAACTAGTTAGGGAGGCTTTCGTGAAAATGATCATAAAAGATGAATTGCCTTTTTGTTTTGTTGAGAGGGATAAGTTTTAAGAGTTTTTTGAAGTTAGTGTGCCTCAATTTAAAATTCCATCTAGGCACTCTGTGTTGAGGAATTGTTTTTCTTTGTTTGTGAAGGAAAAAAAGAAATTATTTGATAGCATATCATCTCATTATTTTAGAGTTTCATTGACTACCGACAATTGGACTAGCTTTCAAAATTTGTCTTATATATGTTTGCCTGTTCATTTCATTGATTCTCAATGCAATATGCATAAAAGGCTTTTGAACTTTTGTGTAATTAAAAGTCATTCTAGAGTTAATATTAGAAATGCTATTGAGTTTTGCATAAATGAATGTGGTTTGAGAAAGTTGATGTTCATTACTGTTGACAATGCATCAAATAATGATGTTGTAGTTGAACAATTGAAAAAAAGGCTTGTGAAGAAAAGTGTTGTACCTTTGAGAGGTGAGCATTTTCATATGAGATGTTGTGCTCATATCCTAAACATAATTGTCTGAGAATGACATTGTAGTAGTTGAGGGTGCTATTCAAAAAATTAGAGGTGTGGTGAAATATGTGAGGAGCAGTCCTAAAAGATTAGATATGTTTAAGTTATGTGTTGAAGAAGCAAACTTGTCATATGGATATTCATTGCAATTAGATTTTCCTACAAGATGGAATTCAACTTATTTGATGCTACAAACTGATATAAAATATCAAGAAGAATATAATAAGTTGGAGGACAAAGAAAAAAGGTTTTTGAAGGAGTTTGCTTCAAACATTCCAACTGAGAGAGACTGAACAAATCAAATTTTTGTCTCATTTCTTGAAAACTTTTTATTAGGTAATATCTAAATTTTCTGGCTCATAATATTCTACCTCTAGTGTTTATTTTCATGAGATTATTAGAATTTTGAAAAAAATTGAGCTTTGTGAAATTAGTTGAGATACAATGGTGTCTGAAATGGGTATGAAAATGAGGCATAAATTCAACAAATATTGGGGTTCTCTTCAGTCAACAAATATTTTTCTTTTTGTAGCAGTAGTGTTGGATCCTAGATATAAGCTCAAATATCTCAAGGTTAAGTACACTTAGCATTATAAAGAGGAATTGGTTAAAAATTTGGTGAAAAAGGTTATAAATGATTTAAATGAGATGATGAATGATTATAAAGATTTAAATGAAGATGAATCAAAAGAAGATGATTTCTCTTCTACTGTGTTGAAGAAAAATGATGATTTCTTTGATGGTAGTGATACTTATGTTGAATTGGAGAAAGAACAAGAAGTTGCAGCTTTGGAAGAGTAGGATAAGTACTTGGAGGACAAACTTGAAAAAAATAGAATTGATTTTGATCTTCTAAACTGGTGGAAGGTAAATGAGGTTAGGTATCCTTCTTTGGAAAATGTTGCAAGGGATGTATTTGCAATCCAAACATCTACTGTGGCCTACGAATCTACATTTAGCACTGGGGGGAGAACTTTAGATAAATTTAGGAGTTCTTTTAAACCTATTACCGCTTAAGTTCTCATATGTTTATATGATTGGTTGAGAAGCTCAAACAAACCTATTGAAATTGAAGAATTAGTTCAAGACCTCGATGATAATGAATTAGTTTAGTATACAAATCTTGTAAATTTTAATTTCACTTTTACTTATTTTATTCATTCAATTTAATAAAAAAATGGTTCAATTATAATTTTCAGAGGGGTCACATATCCAAACATTCTTCCAACTATAGTTGGCCAACTAAATTTGGAATGGGTGTATTAAATTTTATAAGGTAATATTTTGTTTTTTTATTACTATTTCATCTTATAAATTTATGTCTACATGATTAGCACATTTTGATGTCTGGTTGTTCTTTTACAATGGAGGAAGAAAAGGGAAGAGTTGTAGAAGTGATAATTAATTGTGTTTGGATTTTCATTGATGTTCCGGGATGGACATTTGAAATGATTATTATCATGGTTGTTATTAGTTGAATTTTTTTTTGTTATATTAAGCTACCTAATTTTAGCAATTACGTAACTAGTAATTGATGCTACCAATGTTTGTGGTCATCTTTAGCTATTCCGTAATATTTTAATTAATTGTTTAAAAATGTAGTATTGATAATATAGTTAACTTTCACTCGGCTGAACAAAGCCAACTTGTGAAAAAACAAAGAACCAAATTAAGCACACAACTTGGTCCCGTTCTATTTAACATTTCTATCCTTTTCAGCACATCAAAGCTTTTGTAAAGGTAACGGAACTCCTTTGCGGTATTCAGCCTATTTGACAAAACAAAATTGGCCCAATTTGAGTTTGAAAGATACATAACTAGGGAATGATAAATTGTACAACAAGAGGTTTAGACATGAACTAAATTGGCTGGTTTGAAGAAAATAAATTGAAATAAATGTCCGCACTCTGTTCCGTCCCGGAACCATTTTATCCTACCCAAAATCCCCGATCTCCGTTCCGTCCGATCCTGATATTTTCAATCTATGGGATGGGTTTATATCTTCAAAAAAAATCTCCGAACTGTGGGAATGGACTAGAGATTTGTTATCCCCATTTCGTCCCGTCCCATGATCACCCCTAGCATTTAGTAGTTTATAGGTTTTATTTAAAAAATAAAATAACAAAAATTTTTTATTTGTTATTTATTCTCATTTTTGAAGGATATAACCTTTGAAATAATAACAATTTTTAAATTTTGTTTAAATGTGAATACTATTTTTAGTTATGATAATCTTAAAAATTATTTATCATGTAAATTCAATATAAACAATTATATTGATAAATATTATAATAATGATCATACAAAAGATTAATAAACAATTATTAATAAGATAAATATTGTTTAAAATATATTTGCAAAACCTAAAATGATTTAAAATCAAAGTGAAATATTTTACTAAATATTAATTTTAAATTTTTAAATTTGTGTATGCATTTATAAGCTTATATATTTTTTTGATGAAAAATAAATTATTTATGTTATATTTGTCTAGCTATTAATTTATTTTTTAATTTATATTTCTTTAAAATTAAACTAATAAATAATTAAAATGTATATATAAAATTATAATGAATACTAATAAAAATGAGATTTATGATTTATTATTTAGGGTATACCTATTTAATGGTTTAAGTTTATTGTGGTTTTGGGTTTAATGAGTTTATTGATATATATGTTTACACATTTAGGTTTTATTTATTGATTTATATGTTTTATTTAATCATTGAAATAACAAAAAATTTATTATTATGAATTTCATGATTTTCAAAGGTTATAACCTTTGAAAATATAATAATTTTTTATTAGTTCTAAAATATGAATACAATACTTAGTTTTAATAATCTTAATAATTATATTTGATGTAAATTCAAGATAAAAAATTTTATTAATATATATTATTTTGATGATCAAAAATGAAATTAATAAACTATTATTAATAAGATAGATATTAATTAAAATATATTTGCAGAACCCAAAATAATTCAAAATCAACTTAAATTATATTACTAAATAAAATTTTAAATTTTTGAAATTTTGTTTATTTTTATAAGCTTATATTTTTTTGATAAAAAATAATTTATTTAAATTATATGTCTCACTAATTATTTATTTTATAATTAATATTTCTATAAAAACAATCTAAAAAATAATTAAAATGAATATTTAAAATTATTATCAATACAAATAAAAATTAGATTTATTATTTATTATTTAGGTTATATAGGTTTAATGGTTTAATAATTTAGGGGGTTTTGGGCTTTAGGAGTCTAGATATTTAAATGTTTAGGAATTTAGTGGTTTATTAGTTTTATTTTAATAATAAAATATTAAAAAAAATCATTTTTGTTATTTTTTATCATTTTTGAAGGTTTAAACCTTTGAAAATATAATAATTTTTAATTTTTTTCAAATGTAAATATAATATTTAGTTATAATAATCTTAATAATTATAAGACTTTTAAATTCAATATAAGTAATATTATTGTTAGATATTATAAAATTGATCAAATAATAAATTAATAAACTATTCTTAATAAGATTGATAGCAATTAAAATATAATTGTAAAACTTATATATAATGATTCAAAATCAAAGTAAAATATATTAATAAATAATAATTTTTTGTTTTTAAATTTTTACTTCTATTTATAAGCTTATATTTTTTTTGATTAAATATAAATTATTAAAATTATAGTTGTCTCGCTCATTATTTATTTTGTAATTAATATTTCTATAAAAATTAAACTAATAAATAATTAAAATGAATATTTAAAATTATAATGAATACAAATTAAAATTAGATTTATGATTTATTATATGTGGTATCCCAGTTTAATGGTTTGATTATTTAGGAATTTTGTCGTTTCGGAGTTTTCAATTGATGTTTTTAGGCATTTAGTGGTTCATAGGTTTTATTTATATATTAAAAATAAAAAAAAATTTAGATTTTTTCTGATTTTCGAAGGTAATAACCTTTAAAAATAAAATAATTTTTAAAATTTTTTGAAATGTGAATACTATATATAATTATATTAATCTTACTAATTATATATCATATAAATTCAATATAAACAATTTTAATGATAGATATTATAATAATGATAAAAAATTAAATTAATAAACTATTATTAATAATATAAATATTAATTAAAATATATTTAGATAACACAAAATGTTTCAAAATCAAATCAAAATATATTACTAAATAATAATATTTAATTTTTAAATTTTTTCTTCTTTTTATAAGCTTATATTTTTTTGATTAAAAATAAATTATTTAAATAATCTTTGTCTCACTTCGATATTTATTTTGTAATTAATTTTTCTAAAAAATTAAACTATAAATAATTAAAATGAATATTTAAAATTATAATAAATATAAATAAAAATGAGATTTATTATTTATTAAGTAGTATATAGATGTTAAATCTTTATGTATTTAGGGTTTTCGGGGTTTATGAGCATACTAATTTAAGTAAGTAAGCATTTAATGGTCTATAAGTTTTATTTAAAAAATAAAATAACTAAAAATTTATTTTTATTATTTTTTCTAATTTTTTAAGATTATAACCTTTGAAAATATAATAATTTTTAAATTTTTTTCAAAAGTGAATACAATATTTATTTATAATAATCATGATAATTATATATCATATAAATTCAATATAAACAATTTTATTGATAGATATTCTAATAATTATCAAAAAATAAATTAAAAATCTATTATGAATAAGATTGATATTACTTTAAATATAATATCAAAACCTAAAATGATTCAAAATCAAAGCAAAATATATTACTAAATAATAATTATTTGTTTTTAAATTTTTTTTCTTTTTATAAGCTTATCAATTTTTTGATTGAAAATAATTTTTATAAATTATATTTTTAACTCATAATTTATTTTATAATTAATACGTATATAATAATAAAAAACTAAACAATCAAAATGAATTTTTTAATTATATTGAAAACAAATAAAAATGGAATTTATAATTATTATTTAGGGTATACCGATTTAAAGGATTATCTATATAGAGGTATCTGGATTTTGTAGTTTACTAATTTAAATGCTTAGGCATTTAGTGGTGTATAGGTTTTATTTAAACAATAGAATAATAATGAAAAAATATTTTTTTTATTTTTTCACATTTTCAAAGGTTATAACCATTGAAAATATAATAATTTTAAATTTTTTTTCAAAAGTGAATACAATATTTAGTTATAATAATCATTATATTTATATATCATATAAATTCAAAATAAACATTTTTATTGATAAATATTCTAATAATGATGAAAAAATAACTTAATAATCTATTATTAATAAGATAGATATCAATTAAAATATAATTACAAAACCTAAAATGATTCAGAAGCAAAGCTAAATATATTACTATATAATAATTTTTTGCTTTAAAATTTTTTTTCTTTTAAAAAGTTTATCTATAATTTTTTGATGAAAAATAATTTACATAAATTATATTTGTGTAACTCATAAATTATTTTGTAATTAATATTTATATAAAAATAAACAAATAAATAATTAAAATGAATATTTAAAATTATAATTAAAAATAATGAGATTTATTATTTATTATTCAGGATATAGCGGTCTAATGTAAATTAGATTCGTCTTACTAATAATTTATTTCGTAATTAATATTTGTATAAAAATAAACTAAAAATTAATTAAAATAAAAATTTAAAATTATACTGAATAAAAATTAAAATGATATTTATGATTTATTATTAATGTATACTAGTTTAATGGTTTAAGTATTAAATGTTTTGTCTTTTAGGAGTTTAGCGATTTAGGTTTTTAGGCATTTAATGGTTTATTGGTTTTATTTAATCAATAAAATAACAAAAAAAATTTGTAATTTTTTCTGATTTTCATAGGTTATAACCTTTGAAAATATAATAATATTTAAAATTTTTAGAAATGTGAATATAATATTTAGTTATAATAATATTAAAAATTATATATCATATAAATTCAATATAAATAATTTTATATATAGATATTATAATAATGATCAAAAACTAAATAATAAACTATTAATAATAAGATAGATATTAATTAAAAAATATTTACAAAACCTAAATTGATTCAAAATTAAAGTAAAATATATTACTGGATAATAATTTTTAATTTTTAAATTTTTACTTCTTTTATAAGCGTATATATTTTTTTGATTAAAAATAAATTATTTAATTATATTTGTCAAACTCATAATTTATTTTATAATAAATATTTTATTAAAATAAACTAAAAAATAATTAAAATGAATATATAACCTATAATAAATAGAAATTAAAATAAGAATTATTAATTATTATATATTATATAGTAGTTTAATGGCTTATGTATTTAGGTATTATGGAGTTTAGGTGTTTACTGATTTAATTGTGTATACATTTAGTGGTTTATAGGTTTTATTTAAAAAATAAAATAACAAAACATTTATTTTTATTATTTTTGATATTTTCAAAGGTTATAACCTTTGAAAATATAATAATTTTTAAATTTTTTCAAAAGTGAATTCAATATTTAGTTAAATAATCAATATATTTATATATCATATTTCAACATAAACAATTTTAGTGATAAATATTCTA
The DNA here is from genome assembly GCA_029783825.1 of Sapria himalayana. NCBI lineage: Eukaryota > Viridiplantae > Streptophyta > Magnoliopsida > Malpighiales > Rafflesiaceae > Sapria > Sapria himalayana. Next base: position 93,810 of record JAREIK010003302.1, read on the forward strand.
ATAATGATCAAAAAATAAATTAATAATCTATTATTAATAAGATAGATATCAATTAAAATATAATTACAAAACATAAAATGATTCATAAGCAAAGTAAAATATATTACTAAATAATAATTTTTTGTTTTAAATTTTTTTTTATTTTAAAAAGTTTATCTATATTTTTTGATTAAAAATAATTTACATAAATTATATTTGTCTAACTCATAATTTATTTTTCAATTAATATTTATATAAAAATAAAAAATTAATAATTAATATGAATATTAAAAATTATAATGAAAGAAAAATGAGATTTATTATTTATTATTTAGGGTATACCGGTTTAATTTAAGTTATATCTGTCTCACTAATAATTAATTTTGTAATTAATATTTCTATAAAAATAAACTGATAAATTATTAAAATAAAAATTTAAAATTATACCGAAGAAAAATTAAAATTAGATCTATGATTTATTATTAATGTATACCAGTTTAATGGTTTAAGTATTTTGAGGTTTTGTCGTTTAGGAGTTTAGCGATTTATGTTTTTATGCATTTAGTGATTTATAGGTTTTATTTAAACAATAAAATAACAAAAGAAAATTGTAATTTTTTGTCATTTTCAAATGTCATAACCTTTGAGAATTTAATAATATTTAAAATTTTTAGAAATTTGAATACAATATTTAGTTATAATAATTTTAATAATTCTATATCATATAAAATAAATATAAACAATTTTATTGATAGATATTATAATAATGATCAAAAATTAAATTAATAAACTATTTATAATAAGATAAATATTAATTAAAAAATATTTACAAAACCCAAATTGATTCAAAATTAAAGTAAAATTTATTAGTTGATAATAAATTTTAATTTTTAATAATACTTCTTTTATACTTCTTTTAAAAGCACATATATATTTTTTGATTAAAAATATTATTTTTAAATTATATGTGTCGCACTCATAATTTATTTTGTAATAAAAATTTTTATAAAAATAAACTAATAAATTATTAAAATTAATATTTAAAATTATAATAAGTTGAAATAAAAATTCAATTTATTATTTATTAAGTAGTATATAGCGGTTTAATGTTTATGTATTAGGCATTACGGGGTTTAGAAGTTTACTGATATAACTGTGTATGCATTTAGTGGTTTATAGGTTTTATTTAAAAAATAAAATAACAAAAAATTTATTTTTATTATTTTTTCATATTTCCAAAGGTTATAACCTTTGGAAATATAATAATTTTAAATTTTTTTCAAAAGTGAATTCAATATTTAGTTATAATAATCATTATATTTATATATCATATAAATTCAATATAAACAATTTTATTGATAAATATTCTAATAATGATCAAAAAATAAATTAATAAACAATTATTAATAAGATAGATATCAATTAAAATATAATTACAAAACCTAAAATGATTCAGAAGGAGAGCAAAATATATTACTATATAATAAATTTTAGTTTTTAAATTTTTTATTCTTTTTATAAGTTTATCTATATTTTTTGATGAAAAATATTTATATAAATTATATTTGTCTAACTCATAATTTATTTTGTAATTAATATTTATATAAAAATAAACGAAAAAAAATTAAAATGAATATTTTAAATTAAAATAAAAAAAATAATATTGAGATTTATTATTTATTATTTAGGGTATACTAGTTTAAAAGGATTATCTTTTTAGGATTTTAGAGATTTAGGATTTATTGATTTATGTGTTTAGGCATTTAATTGGTTTATAGGATTTATTTAAACAATTAAATAACAAAAAATTATTTTTGATATTTTCTCACATTTTCAAAGGTTATAACCTTTGAAAATATAATAATTTTAAAATTTTTTAAAAAGTAAAAACAATATTTTGTAATAATAATTATTATAATTATATATAATATAAACAAAATATAAAGAATTTTATTGATAGATATTAAATCAATTATCAAAAAATAAATTAATATGCTATTATTAATATGATAGATATAAATTAAAATATAATTGCAAAACCTAAAATAATTCAAAATCAAAGTAAAATTTATTACTAAATAATAATTTTTGTTTTTTATTTTTTGCTTCTTTTTATAAGATTATATATTTTTTTGATGAAAAATAAATTATTTAAATTAAATATGTATCCCTCATAATTTATTTTGTAATTAATATATTATTAAATTATTTAAATTATAATTAAGGTTTACGAGTTTAAAGGTTTATGTGTTTAGGGGCTTTTGTGTTAAGAAGTTTAGAGATTTAAGTATTTAGGGATTTAGTAGTTTATAATTTTTATTTAAACAATGATATAACATAAAATTTATTTTTTTTATTTTTTCTAATTTTTTAAGGTTATATCCTTTGAAAATATAATAATTTTTAAATTTTTTCAAATGTAAATATAATATTTAGTTATAATAATCTTAATAATTATAAGACATTTAAATTGAATATAAGTAATTTTATTGTTATATATTATAAAAATGATCAAATAATAAATTAATAAACTTTTATTAATAAGATTCTTAGCAATTAAAATAAAATTGCAAAACCTATATATAATGATTAAAAATCAAAGTAAAATATATTACTAAATAATACTTTTTTGTTTTTAAATTTTTAGTTCTTTTTATAAGCTTATATTTTTTTTGATTAAAAATAAATTATTAAAATTATATTTGTCTAACTCATTATTTATTTTATAATTAATATTTCTATAAAAAATAAACTAATAAATAATTAAAATGAATATTTAAAATTATAATGAATACAAATCAAAATGAGATTTATCATTTATTATATGTGGTATACCGGTTTAATGGTTTGATTATTTAGGAGTTTTGTCGTTTAGGAGTTTATCAATTTATGTTTTTAGGCATTTAGTGGTTTATAGGTTTTATTTATATAATAAAAATAAAATTTTTTTTTTAGATTTTTTGTGATTTTCAAAGGTTATAACCATTAAAAATAAATTAATATTTAAAATTTTTGAAATGTGAATATAATATTTAGTTGTAATAATATTAATAATTATATATGATATAAATTCAATATAAATAATTTTATTGATAGATATTATAATAATGATCAAAAATTAAATTAATAAACTATTAATAATAAGATAGATATTAATTAAAAAATATTTACAAAACCCAAATTAATTGAAAATTAAAGTAAAATATATTACTGCATAATAATTTTTAATTTTTAAATTTTTACTTCTTTATTAAGCGTATATATATTTTTTGATTAAAAATGAATTATTTAAATTATATGTGTCGCACTCAAAATTTATTTTGTAATAAAAATTTCTATAAAAATAAACTAATAAATAATTAAAATGAATATTTAAAATAATAATAAATTGATATTAAAATTCAATTTATTAATTATTAAGTAGTATATAGCGGTTTAATGGATTATGTATTTAGGCATTACGGGGTTTAGGAGTTTACTAATATAACTGTGTATGCATTTAGTGGTTTATAGGTTTTATTTAAAAAATAAAATAACATAAAATTTATTTTTATTATTTTTTCATATTTCCAAAGGTTATAACCTTTGTAAATATAATAATTTTTAAATTTTTTCAAAAGTGAATTCAATATTTAGTTATAAAAATCATTATATTTATATATCATATAAATTCAATATAAACAATTTTATTGATAAATATTCTAATAATGATCAAAAAAAAATTAATAAACAATTATTAATAAGATAGATATCAATTAAAATATAATTACAAAATCAAAAATGATTCAGAAGGAGAGCAAAATATATTACTATATAATAAATTTTAGTTCTTAAATTTTTTATTCTTTTTATAAGTTTATCTATATTTTTCGATGAAAAATAATTTATATAAATTATATTTGTCTAACTCATAATTTATTTTGTAATTAATATTTATATAAAAATAAACGAATAAATAATTAAAATGAATATTTAAAATTATGAATGAAAAAAATAATATTGAGATTTATTATATATTATTTAGGGTTACCGGTTTAAAAGGATTATTATTTATTATTTAGGGTTTTAAGAGATTTAGGAGTTATTGAATTAAGTGTTTAGGCATTAGTGGTTTATAGGTTTTATTTAAACAATGAAATATCAAAATAAAATATTTTTTTTTATTTTTTCACATTTTCAAAGGTTATAAACTTTGAAAATATAATAATTTTAAATTTTTTTCAAAAGTGAATTCAATATTTAGTTATAATAATCATTAAATTTAAATATCATATAAATTCAATATAAACAATTCTATTGATAAATATTCTAATAATGATCAAAAAATAAATCAATAATTTATTATTAATAAGATAGATATCAATTAAAATATAATTACAAAACCAATAATGATTCAGATGCAAAGCAAATTATATTATTATATAATAATTTTTTGTTAATAATTTTTTTTATTTTAATAAGTTTATCTATATTTTTTTGTTGAAAAATAATTTATATAAATTATAATTGTCTAACTCATAATTTATTTTGTAATTAATATTTATATAAAAATAAACAAATAAATAATTAAAATGAATATTTAAAATTATAATGAAAAAAATAAAAATGAGATTTATTGTTTATTATTTAGGATATATCTAATTAAAAAAATTATCTATTTAGGGTTTTCGAGATTTACAAGTTATTCATTTAAGTATTTAGGCATTTAGTCATTTATAGGTTTTATTTAAATCAATGAAATAACAAATAAATTATTTTTTATATGTTTTCAAATTTCCAAAGATTATAACCTTTCAAAATATAATAATTTTAAAATTTTTTTAAAATGTGAATATAAGATTTAGTAAAAATAATTATTATAACAATATATAATATAAACTAAATATAAACAATTTTATTGATATATATTATATCAATTATCAAAAAATAAATTAATAAACTATTATTAATTTGATAGATATAAATTAAAATTTAATTACAAAAAGTAAAATGATTAAAAATCAAAGTAAATTTATTACTAAATAATAATTTTTGTTTTTTAGTTTTTGCCTCATTTTATAAGATTTTATATTTTTTTGATAAAAATAAATTATTTAAATTATATTTGTATCACTCATAATTTATTTTGTAATTAATATTTCAATAAATTATTTAAATTATATTTAAGGTTTACGAGTTTAAAGGTTTAAGTATTTAGGGGCTTCTGGGTTTAGGAGTTTAGAGATTTATGTGTTTGGGTATTTAATGGTTTATAAGTTTTATTTAAATAATGATATAAGAAAAAAATTATTTTTTGTTATTTTTCTCATTTTTTAAGGTTATAACCTTTGAAAATATAACAATTTTTAAATTTTTTTAAATGTGAATACTATATTTAGTTTTGATAATATTAATAATTATATATCATATTAATTCAATATAAACAATTATATTGATAGATATTATATTAATGATCAAAAAATAAATTAATAAACTATTATAAATAAGATAGATATTATTTAAAATATATTTGCAAAACCTAAATTTATTCAAAATCAAAGTAAAATAAATTACTAAATAATAATGTTTTTGATGTTTTGCTTCTTTTTTTAAGTATATATTTATTGTTCTTAAAAGTATATTATTTAAATCATATTTGTCTTCCTCATAATATATTTTGTAATTTATAATTCTATAAAAATAAACTAAAAAATAATTAAAATGAATATTTAAAATTATAATGAATATAAATATAAGTGAGATTTATTATTTATTATTCGGGATATATAGTTTTAATGGTATAGGTATTTAGGTATTTTGGGGTTTAGTGATTTAAGTGTTTATGCCTTTAGTGATTTATAGTTTTTATTTAAAGAATGAAAAAACAAAAAATTTAATTTTTTGTTTTTTCATAAATTTTTGAAGGTTATAAGCTTTGAACAAATAATAATTTCTAATATTTTTTAATGTGAATATAATATTTAGTTATAAAAATCTTAATAATTATATATAATGTAAACTCAATATAAATAATTTTATTAATAGATATTATAATAATGATCAATAAATAATTAATAAACTATTATTAAAAAGAATGATATAAATTAAAATATAAATGCAAAATCTAAAATGATACAAAATCAAAATAAAATATTTTACTAAATAATAAATTTTTGTTTTTAAAATTGTGCCTATTTTTATAAGCTTATATTTTTTTTGATGAAATATAAATTATTTAAATTATATCTGTCTCACTAATAATTTATTTTGTAATTAATATTTCTATAAAAATAAACTGATAAATAATTAAAATAAAAATTTAAAATTATACTGAATAAAAATTAAAATGAGATATATGATTTATTATTAATGTATACCAGTTTAATGGTTTTGAAATTTTCTGAAATGTGAATATAATATTTAGTTATAATATTATTAATAATCATACATCATATAAATTCAATATAAACAATTTTATTGATAGTTATTATAATAATGATCAAAAATTATATTAATAAACTATTAATAATAAGATAGATATTCATTAAAAAATATTTGCAAAACCGAAATTGATTCAAAATTAAAGTAAAATATATTACTGAAAATTAATTTTTAATTTTTAAATTTTACTTCTTTTATAAGCGTATATATATTTTTTGATTAAAAATAAATTATTTAAATTATATTTGTCTTACTCATAATTTATTTTGTAATAAATATTTCTATAAATATAAACTAATAAATAATTAAATGAATATTAAAAATTATAATAAATAGAAATAAAAATTAGATTTATTAATTATTATGTATTATATAGTGGTTTAATGGTTTATGTATTTAGCTATTAAGGGGTTTAAAAGTATACTGATTTAATTGTGTATGTATTTAGTGGTTTATAGGTTTTATTTAAAAAATAAAATAACAAATAATTAATTTTTATTATTTTATGATATTTTCAAAGGTTATAACCTTTGAAAATATAATAATATTTAAATTTTTTTCAAAAGCGAATTCAATATTTAGTTATAATAATCATGATATTTATAAATCATATAAATTCAATATAAACAATTTTAGTGATTAATATTCTAATAATGATCAAAAAAATAAATTAATAATTTATTATTAATAAGATAGATATCAATTAAAATATAATTACAAAACATAAAATGATTCATATAAAAATCAAATTATATTACTATATAATAATTTTTTGTTTTGTAATTTTTTTTTATTTTAAAAAGTTTATCTATATTTTTTTGATTAAAATTAATTTACATAAATAATATTTGTCTAAGTCATAATTTATTTTTAATTAATATCTATATAAAAATAAACAAATAAATAATTAAAATGAATATTTAAAATTATAATGAAAAAATATTAGATTTATTATTTATTATTTATTATTTAGGGTATACCAGTTTAATTAAAATTATATCTGTCTTACTAATACTTTATTTTGTAATTAATTTTTCTATAAAAATAAACTGATAAATAATTAAAATAAAAATTTAAAATTATAATGAATAAAAATTAAAATGAGATTTATGATTTATTATTAATGTATACCAATTTAATAGTTTAAGTATTTAGAGTTTTTGTCGTATAGCTATTTATCGATTCATGTTTTGAAATGTGAATACAATATTTCGTTATAATAATTTTAATAATTATTTATCATATAAATTCAATATAAACAATTTTATTGATAGATATTAAAATAATGATCAAAAATTAAATTAATAAACTATTAATAATAAGATAGATATTAATTAAAAAATATTTACAAAACCCAAATTGATTCAAAATTAAAGTAAAATATATTAGTTGATAATATTTTATTAATTTTTAATAATACTTCCTTTATACTTCTTTTAAAAGTGTATATATATTTTTTGATTAAAAATAAATTATTTAAATTATATGTGACGCAGTCATAATTTATTTAGTAATAAAAATTTCTATAAAAATAAACTAATAAATAATTAAAATGAATATTTAAAAATATAATAAATTGAAATAAAAATTCAATTTATTAATTATTAAATAGTATATAGTGGTTTAATGGTTTATGTATTTAGACATTACGGGGTTTATGAGTTTCCTGATATAACTGTGTATTCATTTAGTGGTTTATAAGTTTTATTTAAAAAATAAAATAACATAAAATTTATATTTATTATTTTTTCATATTTCCAAAGGTTATAACCTTTGTAAATATGATAATTTTTAAATCTTTTTCAAAAGTGAATTCAATATTTAGTGATAATAATCATTATATTTATATATCATATAAATTCAATATAAATAATTATATTGATAAATATTCTAATAAAGATCAAAAAATAAATTAATAAACAATTATTAATCAGATAGATATCAATTAAAATATAATTACAATACCTTAAATGAATCAGAAGGAGAGCAAAATATATTACTATATAATAAATTTTAGTTTTTAAATTTTTTATTCTTTTTATAAGTTTATCTATATTTATCGATGAAAAATAATTTATATAAATTATATTTGTCTAACTCATAATGTATTTTGTAATTAATATTTATATAAAAATAAACAAATAAATAATTAAAATGAATATTTAAAATTATAATGAAAAAAATAATATTGAGATTTATTATTTATTATTTAGGGTTACCGGTTTCAAAGGATTATTATTTATTATAAAGGGCTTTAGAGATTTAGGAATTATTGAATTAAGTGTTTAAGCATTTAGTGGTTTATAGGTTTTATTTATACAATGAAATATCAAAAAAAATATTTTTTTAATTTTTCTCATTTTCAAAGGTTATACATTTGAAAATATAATAATTTTAAAATTTTTTAAAAAAGTAAAAACAATATTTTGTAATAATAATCATTATAATTATATATAATATAAACAAAATATAAATAATTTTATTGATAGATATTAAATCAATTATCAAAAAATAAATTAATAATCTATTATTAAGAAGATAGATATCAATTATAATATAATTACAAAACTAATAATGATTCAGAAGCAAAGCAAATTATATTATTATATAATAATTTTTTGTTTTTAATTTTTTTTTTCTTTTAATAAGTTAATCTATATTTTTTAGATGAAAAATAATTTATATAAATTATAATTGTCTAACTCATAATTTATTTTGTAATTAATATTTATATAAAAATAAACAAATAAATAATTACAATGAATATTTAAAATTATAATGAAAAAATTAAAAATGAGTTTTATTGCTTATTATTTTGGATATATATGATTAAAAAATTATCTATTTAGGGTTTTCGAGATTTAGAAGTTATTCATTTAAGTATTTAGGCATTTAGTGGTTTATAGGTTTTATTTAAACAATAAAATAAGAAATAAATTATTTTTGATATTTTTTCAAATTTTTAAATATTATAACCTTTGAAAATATAATAATTTTAAAATTTTCTAAAAATGTTAATACAATATTTAGTAATAATAATTATTATAACAATAAATAATATAAACTAAATATAAACAATTTTATTGATAGATATTATATGAATTATCAAAAAATAAATTAATAAACTATTATTAATATGATAGATATGAATTAAAATTTAATTACAAAAACTAAAATGATTAAAATTCAAAGAAAATTTATTACTAAATAATAATTTTTGTTTTTTAGTTTTTACCTCATTTGATAAAATTATATATTTTTTTAAAAAAAATAAATTATTTAAATTATATTTGTATCACTCTTAATTTATTTTATAATTAATATTTCATAAATTTTTTAATTATATTTAAGGTTTACGAGTTTAAAGGTTCAAGTATTTAGGGGCTTCAAGGTTTAGGAGTTTAGAGATTTATGTGTTTAGGTATTTAATGGTTTATAAGTTTTATTTAAACAATGATATAACAAAAAATACATTTTTTTGTTATTTTTTTTTCATTTTTTAACGTTATAACCTTTGAAAATATAACAATTTTTAAATTTTTTTTAAATGTGAATACTATATTTAGTTTTGATAATAATAATAATTATATAGCATATAAATTCAATATAAACAATTATATTGATAGATATTATATTAATAATCAAAAAATAAATTAATAAACTATTTTAAATAAGATAGATATTATTTAAAACATATTTGCAAAACCAAAATTTATTCAAAATCAAAGTAAAATAAATTACTAAATAATAATGTTTTTGATGTTTTGCTTCTTTTTATAAGTATATATTTATTGTTCTTAAAAGTATATTATTTAAATTATATTTTTCTTCCTCATAATATATTTTGGAATTTATAATTCTATAAAAATAAACTAAATAATAATTAAAATTAATAATTAAAATTAATATTTAAAATTATAATGAATACAAATACATGTGAGACTTATTATTTATTATTCAGGATATACAGTTTTAATGGTTTAGGTATTTAGGTGTTTTAGGGTTTAGTGATTTAAGTGTTTATGCCTTTAGAGATTTATAGTTTTTATTTAAAGAATGAAAAAACAAAAAATTTAATTTTTTATTTTTTTTTAATTTTGAAGGTTATAACCTTTGAAAATATAATAATTTTTAAAATTTTTTAAATGTGAATATAATATTTAGTTATAATAATCTTTAAATTATATATAATATAAACTCAATATAAATAATTTTATTAATAGATATTATAATAATGATCGATAAATAATTAATAAACTATTATTAAAAAGAATGATATAAATTAAAATATAAATGCAAAATTTTAAATGATACAAAATCAAAATAAAATATTTTACTTAATAATAAATTTTTGTTTTTAAAATTGTGCCTATTTTTATAAGCTTATATTTTTTTTGATGAAATATAAATTATTTAAATTATATCTATCTCACTAATAATTTATTTTTTAATTAATATTTCTATAAAAATAAACTGATAAATAATTAAAATGAAAATTTAAAATTATACTGAATAAAAATTAAAATGAGATTTATGATTTATTATTAATGTATACCAGTTTACTGGTTTAAGTATTTAGATATTTTGTCATTTGAAAATTTAGCGATTTATATTTTTAGGCATTTAGTGGTTTATAGGTTTTATTTAAACAATAAAATAATAAAAAAAATTTATAATTTTTTCTTATTTTCATAGGTATAACCTTTGAAAATATTATAATATTTAAAATTTTTTTAAATGTAAATATAATTTTTTAGTTATAATAATATTAATAATTATATATCATATAAATTCAATATAAACAATTTTATTGATAGATATTATAATAATGATCAAAAATTAAATTAATAAACTATTAATAAAAAGATAGAAATTAATTAAAAAATATTTACAAAACCAAATTGATTCAAAATTAAAGTAAAATATATTACTGGATAATAATTTTAAATTTTAAATTTTTACTTCTTTTTTATGCGTATTTATATTATTTCATTAAAATTAATTATTTAAATTATATTTGTCGCACTCATAATTTATTTTGTAATAAATATTTCTATAAAAATAAACTAATAAATAATTAAAATGAATATTTAAAAATATAATAAATAGAAATAAAAATTAGATTTATTATTTATTATGTATTATATATCGGTTAATGGTTACTGTATTTAGGCATTACGGGGTCTAGGAGTTTTACTTATTTAACTGTGTGTGCATTTAGTAGTTTATAGGTTTTATTAAAAAATAAAAAACAAAAAATTTATTTTTATTATTTTTTGATATTTCCAAAGGTTATTACGTTAAAAAAATATAATAATTTTTAAATTTTTTTCAAAAGTTAATTCAATATTAGTTTAATAATCATTATATTTATATATCATTAAATTCAATATAAACTATTTTATTGATAAATATTCTAATAATGATCAAAATAAATAATAATCTATTATTAATAAGATAGATATCAATTATAATATAATTACAAAACCTAAAATGATTCAGAAGAAAAGCAAACATATTACTATATAATAATTTTTGGTTTGAAATTTTTTTTTCTTTGAAAAAGTTATCTATATTATTTTGATGAAAAATAATTTACATAAATTATATTTGTGTAACTCATAATTTATATTATAATTAATATTTATATAAAAATAAACAAATAAATAATTAAATTTCAATATTTAAAATTAAAATGAAGAATAAAATGAGATTTATTCTTTATTATTTAGGATATACAGGTATAATTTAAATTAGATCTGTCTCACTAAGAATTTATTTTTAATAAATATTTCTAAAAAAATAAACTGATAAATAATTAAATTAAAAATTAAAATTATATTGAATAATTAAAATAATTTATTTTGTTCCTCTCTCAACTCTACAATGATTGCTAAATCTTTAACCAAAATAATAGGAGCTTTTACTTTATCTCTATTATGTCTCATCATATTTGATGTTGAATCACAGGGTGA
>JAREIK010003303.1:0-112787 GCA_029783825.1 Sapria himalayana
TTTAAATAGGTACATCCTAAATAATAAATATAATCTATTTTTATTTTTTCATTATAATTTGAAATATTCATTATAATTATTTATTTGTTTATTTTTATATAAATATTAAATACAAAATAAAATTAAGTTAGAAATTAGAATTTATATAAATTATTTTTCAGCAAAAAAATATCAATAAACTTATTAAAAGACAAAAAAAATTAAAAACAAAAAAATTATTATTTAGTAATATAATTACTTTGTTTCGAATCATTTTAGTATTGTAATTATATTTTAATTAATATCTAACTTATTAATAATATATTATAATTATTTTTTGATCATTATTAGAATATTTATCAATAAAATATTTATATTAATTTAATGATATATATTTAATAAATATTATAACTAACTATTTAATCACTTTTGAAAAAAATTTAAATATAATTATATGTTCAAAGGTTAACCTTTGAAAATATGAAAAAAATAATAAAAATAATTTTTTTTCTTAAATAAAACCTATAAACCACTAAATGCATACAGAGTTAAATCAGTAAACTCCTAAACCAAATAATGCCTAAATACATAAGCCATTAAACTGCTATATACAACTAATAATAATAAATCTAATTTTTATTTCTATTTATTATAATTTTAAATATTCGTTTTAATTATTTATTAGTTTATTTTTATTGAAATATTTATTACAAATAAAGTATGAGTGCGACTAATATAATTAATTAAATTTATTTTAATAAAAAAATATACGCTTATAAAAGAAGTAGAAATTTAAAAATTATTATCCAGTAATATATTTTACTTAATTTGAATCAATTTGTGTTATGTAATATTTTTTAAAATTAATATCTATATTTTTATTAATAGTTTTTTAACTTAATTTGATCATTATTATATTATCTATCAATAAAAGTGTTTATATATAATTTATATGATATATAATTATTAATATTATTATACTAAATATTGTATTCACATTTCAAAAAATTGTAAATATTATTATATTTCAAAGGTTATAACCTAAAAAAATGATAACAAATTATAAAATTTTTTTTTTGTTATTTTATTTTTTATATAAAACCTATAAACCACTAAAAGCCTAAAAAATAAATCACTAAACTCCAAACTAAAAAACCTCTAAATACAAAACTATTAAACTGGTATGCATTAATAATAAATCTTAAATCTCATTTTAATTTTTATTAAGTATAATTTAAATTTTTATTTTAATTATTTATCAGTTTTTTTATAGAAATATTAATTACAAAATAAATTATTAGTGAGAAAAATCTAATTTAATTAATTATTTTTCATCCAAAAAAATATATATCATTATAAAAAGAGGCTCAATTTAAAAACAAAAATTTAATATTTAGAAATATATTTTCTTTTTAATTTGAATCATTTTAGATTTTGCAATTATATTTAATTTATATTATTCTTATTAATAATAGTTTTTAATTTTTTATTGATCATTATTATATATGTATAATAAAATTATATATATTGAGTTTACATTATATAAATTATAAGAATATTTATCTAAAATATTATATTCACATTTAAAAAAAATTAAAAATTATATATTTTCAAATGTTATTTCCTTTGAAAATAATAAAAGTAACAAAATAAATTTTTTGTTATATAATTGTTTAAATAAAACTTATAAACCATTATATTCCTAAATACATAAATCTCTAAACTTTTAAACCCTGACCCCCTAAATAATTAAAATGTTTGTAAACTGTTAACCTTAAATATAATTTAAATAATTTATATAAATATTAATTACAAAATAAATTATGAGTGATATAAAATAATTGAAAAGATAATTGATATAATATCTAACAATAAAATTGTTTATATTAAGTTTAATATTATATATAGTTATAGTAATTATTATTACTAAATATTGTATAAACATTTTTAAAAAATTTTAAAATTATTATATTTTTAAATGTTATAATCTCTGAAAATTTGAAAAAATATCAAAAATAAATTTTTTGTTATTTCATTATTTAAATAAAACCTATAAACAACTAAATGCCTAAAAACATAAATTTATAACCTCCTAAACGATAAAACCTTTAAATACTTAACCATTAAATTGGTATACATTAATAATAAATCATAATCTCAATTTAATTTTTATTTAGTATAATTTTAAATTTTTATTTAATTATTTATAAGTTTATTTATTAAAAATACTAATTACAAAAAAAATTATTAGTGAGATATATATAATTTAAATTAAACCGGTATAGCCTAAATAATAAATAATAAATCTTATTTTTTTTTCATTGTAATTTTAAATATTCATTTTAATAATTTATTTGTTTATTTTTATATAAATATTAATTACAAAATAAACTATAAGTTTACAAATATATTTATATAAATTATTTTTAAACAAAAAAATATAGATAAACTAATTAAAAGACGAAAAAAAACTAAAAACAAAAAATTATTTTATAGTAATATATTTGCATTTTTCTTAATCATTTTGGTTTTGTAATTATTTTTAATTGATATCTAACTTATTTATTAATAAATTTAATTTTTATTTCAATTTATTTAAATTTTAAATATTCATTTTAATTATTTATTAGTTTATTTTTATAGAAATTTTTATTATAAAAAAATTATGAGTGCGACACATATAATTTAAATAATTTATTTTTAATCAAAAAAAATACATACACTTTTAAAAGAAGTATAAAAAGAAGTATTATTAAATATTAAAAATTATTATCAACTAATATATTTTACTTTAATTTTGAATCAAGTTTGGTTTTGTAAATATTTTTTAATTAATATCTATCTTATTATAAATAGTTTATTAATTTAATTTTTGATTATTATTATAATATCTATCAATAAATTTTTTGATATTTATTTTATATGATATAGAATTATTAAAATTATTATAACTAAATATTGTATTCAAATTTCATAAAATTTTAAATATTTTAAATTTTCAAAGGTTATAACATTTGAAAATGAAAAAAAATTACAATTTGTTTTTCTTATTTTATGTTTAAATAAAACCTATAAATCACTAAATGCCTAAAAACATAAATTGCTAAACTCCTAAATGTCAAAACCTCAAAATACTTAAACAATTAAACTGGTATACATTAATAATAAATCATAAATCTCATTTTTATTTTTATTCACTACAATTATAAATTTATATTTTAATTATTTATAAGTTATTTTTATAGAAATATTAATTACAAAATAAATTATTAGTGACACAGATATAACTTAAATTAAACAGGTATACCCTAAATAATAAATCTCATTTTTTTTATAAAAAATATTCATTTTAATTATTAAATTTTTATTGTTATATAAATATTAATTAAAAAATAAATTATGAGTTAGACAAATAATTTATGTAAATTATTTTTAATAAAAAAAATATAGATAAACTTTTTAAAATAAAAAAAATGTCAAAACATAAAAATATTATATAGTAATATATTTTTCTTTGCTTATGAATAATTTTATGTTTTGTAATTATATTTTAATTGATATCTATCTTATTAATAATATTTTTATTAATTTATTTTTTGATCATTATTAGAATATTTATCACTAAAATTGATTATATTGAATTTATATGATATATAAATATAATGATTATTATAACTAAATATTGAATTCACTTTTTAAAATAAATTAAAAATTATTATATTTCAATGGTTATAACCTTTGAAAATATCAAAAAATAATAAAAATAAATGTTTTGTTATTTTATTTTTAAATAAAACTATAATCCACTATATGCATACACAATTAAATTAGTAAACACCTAAACCTCGTAATACATAAATACCTAAACCATTAAACTAGTATAGATTAATAATAATTCATAAATATCATTTTAATTTTTATTTTGTATAATTTTAATTTTTTATTTTAATTAATTTTTAGTTTATTTTTATAGAAATATTAAATACAAAAATAAATTATTAGTGAGACAGATCTAATTTAAATTAGACCGGTATACCCTAAATAAAAAATAATAAATTTATATTTTTTAATTATAATTTTAAATATGCATTTAATTATTTATTTGTTTATTTTTATATTGATATCTATCTTATTAATAATAGATTATTAATAAGTTATCTATATTTTTTGATGAAAATAATTTATAAAAATTATATTTGTCTAATTCATAATTTATAATGTTTAATATTTAATAAAAATAAACAAATAAATAATTAAAATGAATATTTTAAATTATAATGAAAAAAATAATATTGAGATTTATTATTTATTATTTAGGGTATACTAGTTTAAAAGGAATATCTTTTTAGGGTTTTGAGATTTAGGAGTTATTGATTTAAGTGTTTAGGCATTTCGTGGTTTATAGGATTTATTTAAGCAATGAAATAACAAAAAAATTATTTATGATATTTTCTCACATTTTCAAAGGTTATAACCTTTGAAAATATAATAATTTTTAAATTTTTAAAAATGTGAATAAATATTTGTAATAATAATCATTATAATTATATATAATCTAAAAAAATATAAAAAATTTTATGATAGATATGAAATCAATTATCAAAAAAAATTAATATATTATTATTAATAAGATATATAAAATTATAATATAATTCAAAACCTAAATTTATTCAAAATCAAAGTAAAATTTATTACTAAATAATAATTTTTTTTAATTTTTGCTTCTTTTTATTAGCTTATATATTTTTTTTTGATGAAAAATAAATTATTTAAATTAAATTTGTATCACTCATAATTTATTTTTGTAATTAATATTTTAATAAATTATTTAAATTATAATTAAGGTTTACGAGTTTAAAGGTTTAAGTATTTAAGGGCTTTGTGTTAAGAAAGTTTAGAGGTTTAAGTGTTTAAGGATATAGTGGTTTATAAGTTTTATTTAAACAATGATATAACATAAAATTTATTTATTTTTTTTTCTAATTTTTGAAGGTTATATACTTTGAAAATATAATAATTTTTATATTTTTTTCAAATGTAAAATATTATTTATTTATAATAATCTTCATAAATATAAGTCATTTAAATTCAATATAAATAATTACATTGCTAGATATTATAATAATGATCAAAAAATAAATAATAAACTATTATTAATAAAATAGATATTATTAAAAAGTATTTGTAAAATCTAAATTTATTCAAATCAAAGTAAAATATATTACTAAATTATTTTTTTTAATGTTTTGCTTTTTTTATAAGTTTATATTTTTGTTATTAAAAATACATTATTTTAATTTTATTTATTTTACTCATAATTTATTTTGTAATTTATAATTCTATACTAATAAACTAATAAATAATTGAAATGAATATTTAAAATTATAATGAATACAAATAAAAATGAGATTTATTATTTTTATTTAGGATATACTAGTTTAATGGTTTAAGTATTTAGGTGTTTTGTGGTTTAGGAGTTTAGTAATTTAATTATTTAGACCTTAAGTGATTTATAGTTTTATTTAAAAAATGAAAAAAACAAAAAATTTAATTTTTTGAATTTTTTTTAATTTTTGAAGGTTATAATCTATGAAAATATAATAATTTTTAATTTTTTTTAAATGTGAATATAATTTTTAGTTATAATAATCTTAATAATTAAATATAATGTAAACTCAATATAAATAATTTTATTGATAAATTTTATAAGAATGATCAATAAATAAATTAATAAAACGAGTATTTATAAGAATGATATAAATTATAATATAATTGTAAAATCTAAAATGATTCAAAATCAAAATAAGCTATATTACTAAATAATAATTATTTATTTATAAAAATTTGCCTTTTTTTATTATCAATTTTTTAATGAAAAATAAATTATTTAATCTATAAATGTCGCTCTAATAATTTATTTTGTAATTAATATTTCTATAAAATAAACTGATAAATAATTAATGTGAATATTTAAAATTATAATGAATACTAATAAAAATTAGATTTATGATTTATTTTGTACTATAATAATTTAATGTTTTAAGTATTTATGGGCTTGGGGGTTGAGGAGTTTAGTCATTTTAGAATTAATCATTTAGTGGTTTATCGGTTTTATATAAAAAATAAAATAACTAAAAATTTATTTTTGTTATTTTTTCTCATTTTGAATATTATAACCTTTGAAAATATAATAATTTATATTTTTTTTAAAAGCGAATATACTATGAATTTATAATAATCATAATAATTATATATCATATAAATTCAAAATAAACTATTTTATTGATATATATAATAATGATCATATAAAAGTAAAACAATTATTAATAAGATAAATATTGTTTAAAATATATTTTCAAAACCTAAAATGATTCAAAATCAAAGTGAAATATTTTACGAGATATTAATTTTAAATTATTAAATTTTGTATCCATTTATAAGCCTATATATATTTTGATGGAAATAAAATATTTAAATTATTATTGTCTCACTAATAATTTATTTTTAATTTATATTTCTATAAAAAAACTAATAAATAATTAAAATGTATATTTAAAATTATAATGAATACTAATAAAAATGAGATTTATGATTTATTATTTAGGGTATAACTATTTAATTGTTTAAGTTTTTTGTGGTTTTGGGGTTAATGAGTTTATTGATTTATATGTTTACACATTTAGGTGTTTATAGGTTTTATTTAATCAAAGAAATAACAACAAATTTATTTTTATGAATTTTCGTTATTTTCAAATGTTATAACCTTTATCAAAATAATAATTTTCATTAGTTATAAAATATGAATACAATACTTAGTTATAATAATCTTAGAATTATATTTGTTATAAAAATATAAAAAATTAATTAATATATATTATATTATGATCAAAAATAAAATTATAAAATAATTAATAAGATAGATATTAATTAAAATATATTTGCAGAAACCAAAATAATTCAAAATCAAAGTAAATTATATTACTAAATAAAATTTTAAATTTTTGAAATTTTGTTTAGTTTTATAAGCTTATTTTTTTTCCATAAAAAATAATTTATTTAAATTATATATGTCTCACTCATTATTTATTTGCAATTAATATTTCTATAAAAATAAACTAAAAATAATTAAAATGAATATTTAAAATTATAATAAATACAAATAAAAATGAGATTTATTATTTATTTTTTAGGATATACAGTTTTAATGGTTTAGGTATTTAGGTGTTTTGGAGTTTAGTTATTTAAGTGTTTATGCCTTTAGTGATTTATTGTTTTTATTTAAAGAATTAAAAAACAAAAAATTTAATTTATTGTTTTTTTTTAATTTTTGAAGGTTATAACCTTTGAAAATATAATTATTCTTAATTTTTTTTAAATGTGAATATGATATTTAGTTATAATAATCTTAATAATTATATAATGTAAACTCAATATAAATAATTTATTAATAGATATTATAATAATGATCAATAAATAATTAATAAACATTTTTAAAAAGAATGATATAAATTAAAATAAAAATGCAAAATCTAAAATGATACAAAATCAAAATAAAATATTTACTAAATAATAAATTTTTGTTTTTAAAAGTGTGCCTATTTTTATAAGCTTATATTTATTTTGATGAAATATAAATTATTTAAAGTATATCTATCTTACTAATAATTTATTTTGTAATTAATATTTCTATAAAAATAAACTGATAAATAATAAAATAAAAATTTAAAATTATACTGATTAAAATTTAAAATGAGATTTATGATTTATTATTAATGTACACCTGTTTAATGGTTTAAGAATTTAGAGGTTTTGTCGTTTAAGAGTTTAGCAATTTATGTTTTTTGGCATTTAGTGGTTTATAGGTTTTATTTAAATAATAAAATAACAAAAAAAAATCTGTAATTTTTTCACATTTTCATAATTTATAACCTTTCAAAATATAATAATATTTAAAATTTTTTCTAATGTGAATACAATATTTAGTTATTATAATATTAATAATTATATATCATATAAATTCAATATAAATAATTTTATATATAGATAATAGTATATGATGAAAAATTAAATTAATAAACTATTAATAATAAGTTAGATATTAATTAAAAAATATTTACAATACCCAAAGAGATTCATGATTAAACTATAATAAATTACTGTAAATTAATTTTTAATTTTTAAATTTTTACTTCTTTTATAAGCGTATATTTTTTTAATTAAAAATAAATTGTTTAAATTATATTTGTCGCACTTTTAATTTATTTTGTAATAAATATTTTATAAAAATAAACTAATAAATAATTAAAATCAATATTTAAAATTATAATAAATAAATAAAAATTATATTTATTAATTATTAAGTAGTATATAGCGGTTTGATGGTTTATGTATTTAGGAGTTTACTGATTTACCTATATATGCATTTAGTGGTTTATATGTTTTATTTAAAAAATAAAATAACAAAAATTTTATTTTTGTTATTTTTTGATATTTTCAGAGGTTATAACCTTTGAAAATACATTAAATTTTAAATTTTATTCTCAAGTGAATACAATCTTTAGATATAATAAACATTTATTTATATATCTTATAAATTCAATATAAATAATTTTATTCATAAATATTCTAATAATGATCAAAAAATAAATTAATAATCTATTATTAATAAGATAGATATCAATTAAATTATAATTATAAAACCTAAAATGATTCAGAAGCAAATCAAAATATATACTATAAAATAATTTTTGTTTTGAACTTTTTTTTATTTTAAAAAGATTATGTTTATTTTTTTTGATGAAAAATAATTTATATAAATTATATTTATCTAACTCAAATTTATTATGTAATTAATATATTTATAAAAATAAACAAATAAATAATTAATATTAATATTTAAAATTATAATGAAAAAAATGAGATGTATTATTTATTATTTAGGGATACCGGTTTAATTTAAAATAGATATTTCTCACTAATAATTTATTTTGTAATTAATATTTCTATAAAAATAAACTGATAAATATTTTAAATAAAAATTTAAAATTATACTAAATAAAATTTAAAAAGAGATTTATGATTTATTCTTACTGTACCAGTTTAATGGATTAAGTATTTAGATGTTTTTTCATTTAGGATTTTAGTGATTTATGTTTTTAGGCTTTTAGTTTAAACGTTTTATTTAAAAAAATATAATAATTTTTAAATTTTTTTCAAAAGTGAATACAATATTTATTTATAATAATCATAATAATTATATATCATATAAATTCAATATAAACAATTTTTTTGATAGATATTCTAATAATTATCAAAAAATAAATTAAAAATTTATTATGAATAATATTGATATTACTTAAAATATAATATCAAAACCTAAAATGATTCAAAAACAAAGCAAAATATATAACTAAATAAAAATTATTTGTTTTTAAATTTTTATTCTTTTTATAAGCTTATCTATTTTTGGGGAAAAATAATTTTTATAAATTATATTTTTAACTCATTATTTATTTTATATTTAATATAGATATACAAATAAAAAACTAATAATCAAAATGATTTTTTTTAAGTATAATGAAAATAAATAAAAATGAGATTTATTAATTATTATTTAGTGTATACAAGTTTAAAGAATTATCTATATTGGGGTATCGGAATTTTGTAGTTTAGTGATTTAATTTTTAGGCATTTAGTGGTGTATAGGTTTTATTTAAACAATGAAATAACAAAAAATATATATATTTTTATTTTTTCACATGTTCAAAGGTTATAATCTTTGAAAACATAAAAATTATAAATGTTTTTTCAAAAGTGAAAACATTATTTAGTTATAATAATTATTAAATTTATATATCATTTAAATTCAATATAAACATTTTTATTGAAATATTCTAATAATGATCAAAAAATAAATTAATAATTCTTTATTAATAAGATATATATCATTTAGAAATTAATTACAAATATTAAAATGATTCAGAAGCTAAGCAAAATATATTTATATAATAATTTTTTGTTTTGAAATTTTTTTTTAAAATTTATCTGTATTTTTTTGATGAAAAATAATTTATATAAATTATATTTCTTTAACACATAATTTACTTTGTAATTAATATTTATATAAAAATATACAAATAAATAATTAAAATGAATATTAAAAATTATAATGAAAAAAATGAGTTTTATTATTTATTATTTAGGGTATACCGGTTTAATTTAAATTATATCTGTCTAACTAATAATTTATTTTGTAATTAATATTTATATAAAAATAAAATGATAAATAATTAAAATAAAAATTTAAAATTAAACTGAATAAAAATTAAAATGAAATTTATGATTTATTATTAATGTATACTAGTTTAATTGTTTAAGTATTTAGAGGTTTTGTCATTTAGGAGTTTAGCAATTTATGTTTTTAGGCATTTAGTGGTTTATAAGATTTATTTAAACAATATAATAATATTAATATTTTTTAAATGTGAATATAATATTCAGTTATAATAATATTAATAATTATATATCATATAAATTCAATATAAACAATTTTATTGATATATATTATAATAATGATTAAAAATTAAATTAATAAACTATTAATAATAAGATAATTCATTAAAAAATATTTACAAAACCCAAATTGAATCAAAATTAAAGTAAAATATATTACTTAATAATAATTTTTAATTTTTAAATTTTTACTTATTTTATAAGTGTAAATACTTTTATTGATTAAAAAAAATTATTTAAATTATATTTCTCGCACTCATAATTTTTTTGTAAGAAATATTTCTATAGAAATAAACTAATAAATAATTAAAATAAATATTTAAAATTATAATAAATAGAAATAAAAATTAGATTTATTAATTAGTAAGTAGTATATAGTGGTTTAATGGTTTATGTATTTAGGCATTACGAGATTTATGAGCTTACTGATTTAACTGTATATGCATTTAGTGTTTATAGGTTTTATTTAAAAAATAAATAAACAAAAAATTTATTTATTATTTTTTGATATTTTCAAATGTCATAACATTTGAAAATATAATAAATTTTAAATTTTTTTCAAAAGTGAATTCAATATTTAGTTATAATAATCATTATTTTTATATTTCATATAAATTCAATATAAATAATTTTATTGATAAATATTCTAATAATGATCAAAAAATAAATTAAAAATCTATTATTAATATGATAGATATCAATTAAAATATAATTACAAAACCTAAAATGATTCAGAAGCAAATCAAAATATATTACTATATAATAAATTTTTGTTTTGAACTTTTTTCTTCTTTTTATAAGTTTATCTATATTTTTTGATGAAAAATAATTTATATAAATAATATTTGTCTAACTCTTAATTTATATTGTGATTAATATTTAATAAAAAAAACGTATAAATAATTAAAATGAATATTTTAAATTATAATA
This sequence comes from Sapria himalayana, assembly GCA_029783825.1. Lineage (NCBI taxonomy): Eukaryota > Viridiplantae > Streptophyta > Magnoliopsida > Malpighiales > Rafflesiaceae > Sapria > Sapria himalayana. The sequence goes on from JAREIK010003303.1 coordinate 11,422, forward strand.
AAAATAATATTGAGATTTATTATTTTTATTTAGGGAATACCAGTTTAAAAGAATTATCTATTTATGGTTTTAGAGATTTCGGAGTCATTGACTTAAGTGTTTAGGCATTTAGTAGTTTATAGGATTTATTTAAATAATGAAATAACAAAAAAATTATTTTTGATATTTTCTCACATTTTCAAAGGTATAACCTTTGAAAATGTGATAATTTTAATTTTCTTAAAAAATGTGAATATATTATTAGTAATAAGAATCATTATAAATATATATAATATAAACTAAATATAAACAATTTTATTGATAGATATGATATCAATTATCAAAAAACAAATTAATATGTTATTATTAATATGATAGATATAAATTAAATTTTGCAAAACTTAAAATAATTCAATTTATGATATCAATATTATTAATATGATAGATATGTATACCAGTTTAATATTTTATGTATTTAGATGTTTTTTCGTTTATGACTTTAGTAATTTATGTTTTTAGGCATTTAGTGGTTTATAGGTTTTATTTAAACAATGAAATAACAAAAAAATTATTTTTGATATTTTTTGACATTTTCAAAGGTTATAACCGTTGAAAATATAATAATTTTAAAATTTTTAAAAATGTGTATACAATATTTAGTAATAATAATCATTATAATTATATATAATATAAACTAAATATAAACAATTTTATTGATAGATATGATATCAATTATTAAAAAATAAATTAATATGCTATTATTAATATGATAGATATAAATAAAAATATAATGGAAAAACCTAAAAATATTCAAAATCCAAGTAAAATTTATTACTAAATAAAATTTTTTTTTTAGTTTTTGCTTCTTTTTATAAGCTTATTTTTTTTGATGAAAAATAAATTATTAAAATTATATTTGTATCACTCAATTTATTTTGTAATTTACATTTTAATAAATTATTTAAATTATATTTTAGGTTTACGAGTTTAAAGGTTTAAGTATTTAGGGGCTTTTATGTTTAGGAGTTTAGAAGATTAAGTGTTTTGGGATTTAGTGGTCTATAAGTTTTATTTAAACAATGATATAGCAAAAAATTTATTTTTATTATTTTTAAAATTTTTGAAGGTTATAACCTTTGAAAATATAATAATTTTTAAATTCTTTTCAAATGTAAATATAATATTTAGTTATAATAATCTTAAAGATTATAAGTCACTTAAATTCAATATAAATAATTACATTGCTAGATATTATAATAATGATCAAAAAAAATATAATAAACTATTATTAATAAGATATATATATTTAAAATATATTTGCAAAATGTAAATTTATTCAAAATCAAAATAAAATATTTTACTTAATAATAATTTTTTTAATGTTTTGCTTTTTTTATAACTTTATATTTTTGTTATTATAAATAAATTATTTAAATTAATTTGTCTTACTCATAATTTATTTTGTAATTTATAATTTTATACTAATAAACTAATAAATAATTATTTAAAATTATAATGAATACAAATAAAATTGAGATTTATTATTTATTCTTCAGGATATACCGGTTTAATGGTTTAAGTATTTAGGTATTTTTGGGTTTAGGAGTTTAGTGATTTAAGTGTTTATACCTTTAGTGATTTATAGTTATTATCTAGAGAATTATAAAACAAATAATTTAATTTTTTGATTTTTTTTAATTTTTGAAGGTAGTAACCTTTGAAAATATAATAATTTTAAATTTTTTTAAATGTGAATATAATATTTAGTTATAATAATCTTAATAATTATATATAATGTAAACTAAATATAAATAATGTTATTAATAGATATTATAATATTGACCAATAAATAAATTAATAAACTATTATTAATAAGAATAATATAAATTAAAATATAATTGTAGAATATAAAATGATTCAAAATCAAAATAAGATATATTACTAAATAATAATTTTTTTTAAAAAAAATTGTCTCATTTTATAAGCATATATATTTTTTGAAGAAAATTAAATTATTTAAATTATATCTGTCTCACTAATAATTTATTTTGTAATTAATATTTATAAAAAATAAAATGATAAATAATTAAAATGAATATTTAAAATTATAATGAATACAAATAAAATAGAGATTTATTATTTATAATTCAGGATATACTAGTTTAATGGTTTAAGTATTAAGTTGTTTTGGGGTTTAGTGATTTAAGTGTTTAGGCCTTTAGTGATTTATAGTTTTTATTTAAAGAATGAAAAGATAAAAAATTAATTTTTTTAATTTTTTTTAATTTTTGAAGTTTATAACTGTTGAAATTATAATAATTTTTAATTTTTTTAATTGTGAATATAATATTCATTAATAATAATCTTAATAATTATATATAATGTAAACTCAATATAAAGAATTTTATTAATAGATATTATAATAATGATCAATAAAAAATTAATAAACTATTATTAATAAAAATGATATAAATTAAAATATAATTTCAAAATCTAAAATGATTCAAAATAAAAATAAAATATATTACTAAATAATAAATTTTTGTTTTTAATATTTTGCCTCTTTTTATAAGGATATATTTTTTTTGATGAAAAATAAATTATTTAAATTAGATATTTCTTACTAATAATTTATCTTGTAGTTAAATATTTCTATAAAAAAAACTGATAAATAATTAAATTAAAATTTAAAATTATACATAATAAAAATTAAATTGAGATTTATGATTTTTTATTAATGTACACCTGTTTAATAGTTTAAGTTTTTAAAGGTTTTGTGGTTTAGGAGTTTAGCAATTTATGTTTTTAGGCAATTAGTGTTTATAGGTTTTATTTAAATAATAAAATAACAAAAAAAAAATTATTTTTTTTCATTTTCATATGTTATAACCTTTGAAAATATAATAATATTTCAAATTTTTTGAAATGTGAATACAATATTTAGTTATAATAATATTAATAATTATATATCATATAAATTCAATATAAATAATTTTGTTGATAGATAAATAATAATGATCAAAATTTAAATTAATAAACTATTAATAAAAGGATTGATATTAATTAAAAAATATTTACAAACCCCAAATTGATTCAAAATTAAAGTAAAATATATTACTGGATAATAATTTTTAATTTTAATTTTTAATTTTTTGCTTCTTTTATAAGCATATATATTTTTTGATTAAAAATAAATTAATTAAAATATATATGTCGCTCTCATAATTTAATTTGTAATAAATATTTCTATAAAAATAAACTAATAAATAATTAAATGAATATTTAAAATTATAATAAATAGAAATAAAAATTAGATTTATTAATTATTAGGTAGTATATAGTAGTTTAATGGTTTATGTATTTAGGCATTATGAGGTTTTGGAGTTTATTGATTTAACTGTCTATGCATTTAGTGGTTTATAGGTTTTATTAAAAAAATAAAATAATAAAAATTTTTTTTTATTATTTTTTGATATTTTCAAAGGTTATAACCTTTGAAAATATAATAATTTTTAAATTTTTTTTAAGTGTGAATACAATATTTAGTTATAATAATCATTATATTTATATATCATATAAATTCTATATAAACAATTTTATTAATAAATATTCTAATAATGATCAAAAAATAAATTTATAATTTATTATAAATAAGATAGTTATCAATTAAAATATAATTACAAAACCTAAAATGATTCAGAAGAAAAACAAAATATATTACGATATAATAATTTTTTGTTTTTAAATTTTTTTTCTTTTAAAATGTTTATCAATAATTTTTTGATGAAAAATAATTTAAATAAATTATATTTGTCTAACTCAATTTATTTTTAATTTATATTTAATAATAAATAAACAAATAAATAATTTAAATGAATATTTAAAAATTTAATGAAAAAAATGAGATTTATTATTTATTATTTATTATTTGGGATACAGGTTTAATTTAAATTAGATATGTCTCACTAATAATTTATTTTGTTATTTATATTTCTATAAAATAAATTAATAAATAATTAAAATAAAAATTTAAAATTATATTGAATAAAAATTAAAATGAGATTTATGATTTATTATTAATGTATACCAGTTTAATGATTTAAGTATTTAGAGGTTTTGTCGTTAGGAGTTTAGCGATTTATGTTTTTAGGCTTTTAGTGGTTTATAGGTTTTATTTAAAAAAAATAAAATAACAAAAAAAATTCTATAATTTTTTATCATTTTCATAGGTTATAACATTTGAAAATATAATAATATTTAAAATTTTTTGAAATTTTAATACAATATTTTGTTATAATAATGATCAAAAATTAATTTTATAAACTATTAATATTAAGATAGATATTAATTAAAAAATATTTACAAAACCCAAATTGATTCAAAATTAAAGTAACTTATATTACTTGATAATAATTTTTAATTTTTAAATTTATAATTCTTTTATAAGCGTATATTTTTATTAGATAAATAATATATTATTTAAATTATATTTGTCCCACTCATAATTTATTTTGTAATAAATATTTCTAAATAAATACACTAATAAATAATTAAAATGAATATTTAAAAATATAATAAATAGCAAAAAAAATAGATTTATTAATTATTAAGTAGTATTTAACGGTTTAATGGTTTATGTATTTAGGCATTACGGGGTTTAAGAGTTTACTGATTTAACTTTCTATGCATTTTGTAGGGCTGCTCATGGGACTCGGAGATTTGCGACCTGACCCGAAGTCTTGTCCCGAAAGAATCGGGACTGAGAAAAATCCGTTGACTTTGATTTTTATCGTCCCATTTTGTCAAGTATTTTTTCTTTTGGGATGGTTCCGGATCTTAAGCAATATCCATCCCGAGAACCATCCCGTCCGAAAAAACTGATACTAGAACCAGGAATATATATATATATAACATGAAGATGCCACCAATTCCGCTACTGGCCATCCAATTCGGACACACCTATTGCTGTTCCGACAAGTTCTAGGCCACCTCATACCATACCAGTCGTGTTTAGTGAGGTCTAGCCCTTGTCCGTCGCACTTCTGGTTGCCTCCATCGTGTCCCAGATGCCACTAGCCTTTTGGTTTGTTTTTTTGAAGAGAATTGAGTGATTAATTATTATTATTATGTGTCTCAGTCATTTTTGTTGAGTATTGGTTGTGGTGTTGTGGTTGGGCCGAATGAGTGGGCTGAATGTGTTACAGTCAGTTTTGAAGATCATGCTTGTTTTAAATATTTATATGTATTTATACTTAGCATATCATATTAATTAATGGCAATCCAGATGGCACAATCCACCGGTAAATGAAAAATACTATAAATTGAAGATGATCACATCTCAAATGATCAAAGTACTGGTAAATCCAATCATCATCCTTTCATGAACCCTCCTATTGTTATGGCAGGTTCTTCAATTCTAATTGTAAAAGAAAGTCAAGGTACATCTGAACCTCAAGCTCATAAAAAGTATAAGTCTGATGTTTGGTAAACTTATGAGATATTAGTTGATTCAGAGGTAAATGAAACTGGTAGGGTAGCTTATATGGTGTAGGAAAGAATATTTGGCAAAAAGTGATCAATGTATTTCGGGTTTATGGAAATACTTGAGAGAGACTTGTAGGAAATTTCTACCCAAAAAAAGAATTAATAGAAGCTCTCAAAGGTAAAGATAAGTCACAATCTTTGTTGAGTTTCACTAAAGGTACTAGTTCAGAGAATAACAAATTAACTTGTTGGCAATTTTATCAACAACTAGTTAGTGAGGCTTTGGTGAAAATGATCATAAAAGATGAATTGCCTTTTTGTTTTGTTGAGAGGGATGAATTTAAGGAGTTTTGTGAAGTTAGTGTGCGTCAATTTAAAATTCCATTTAGGCACCCCACACTAAGGGATTGTTTTACTTTGTTTGTGAAGGTAAAGAAAAATTATTTGTTTACATATCATCTCATTATTGTAGAGTTTCATTGACTACGGACACTTGGACCAGCATTCAAAATTTGTCTTATATATGTTTGACTGTTCATTTCATTGATTCTCAATAAAATATGCATAAACGGCTTTTGAACTTTTGTGTAATTAAAAGTCATTTTGGAGTTAATATTAGAAATGCTATTGAGTTTTGCATGAATGAATGGGGTTTGAGAAAGTTGATGTGCATTACTGTTGACAATGCATCAAATAATGATGTTGCAGTTGAACAATTGAAAAAAAGGCTTGTGAAGAAAAGTGTTGTACCTTTGAGAGGTGAGTATTTTCATATGAGATGTTGTGCTAATATGGCATTACAGTAGTTGAGGGTGCTATTCAATAAATTAGAGGTGTGGTGAAATATGTGGAGTAGTCCTAAAAGATTAGATATGTTTAAGTTATGTGTTTAAGAAGAAAACTTTACATATGGATCTTCATTGCAATTAGATTGTCCTACAAGATGAAATTCAACTTATTTGATGATACAAATTGATATAAAATATCAAAAAGAATTTGATAAGTTGGAGGACAAAAAAAATTTTTTTGAAGGAGTTTGGTTCAAATGTTCCAACTGAGAGAGACTGAACAAATGCCAAAATTTTGGCTAATTTCTTGAAAACTTTTTATGAGGTAACTTGTAAATTTTATGGCTCATAATATTCTACCTCTAGTGTATGAAAATGAGGTATAAATTCAACAAATATTGGGGTTCTCTTCGGTCACAAATATTATGCTTTTTGTAGCAGTAGTGTCGGATCCTAGATATAATCTAAAATATATCAAGGTTAAGTACACTTAGCATTATGGAGACGAATTGGCTAAAAATTTGGTGAAAAAGGTTATAAATGCTTTAAATGAGATAATGGATGATTATAACGATTTAAATGAAGATGAATCAAAATAAGATGATTTCTCTTCTACTATGTTGAAGAAAAATGATGATTTCTTTGATGGTAGTGATACTTATGTTGATGATTTTTTTTTGTTTATTTGGAGAAAGAACAAGAAGTTCGGCTTTGGAAGAGTTGGATACGTACTTGGAGGACAAACTTGAAAAAAATTAAATTGATTTTGATCTTCTAAACTGGTGGACGGTAAATGAGGTTAGGTATCCTTCTTTGGCAAATGTAGCAAGGGATATATTTGTTATCCAAGCATCTACTGTGGCCTACGAATCTACATTTAGCAATGGGGGGAGAACTTTACATAAATTTAGAGTTCTTTAACACCTATTACAGCTGAAGTTTTCATATGTCTACAAGATTGGTTGATAAGCTCAAACAAACCTATTGAAATTGAAGAATTAGTTCAAGACCTTGATGATAATGAATCAGGTTAGTATAAAAATCTTGTAAATTTTAATTTCACTTTTACTTATTTTATTCATTCAATTTAATAAAAATATGTTTCAATTACAATTCTCAGAGGGGTCTCAAGATCTAAATATTCTTCCAAATATAGTTGCCAACTAAATTTGGAATGGGTGTATTAAATTTTATAAGGTAATATTTTGTTTTTTTATTACTCTTTCATCTTAGAAATTTATGTCTACATGATTAACACGTTTTCATCTATGGTTGTCCTTCTACATTGGAGGAAGAAAAGGGAGGAGTTGTAGAAGAGATAATTAATTGGGTTTGTATTTTCGTTGTTGTCTTGGGATGGACCTTTGAAATGATTATTATCATGGTTGTTATTAGTTGTATTTTTTTTGTTATATTAAGCTGCCTAATTTTAGCAATTACTTAAGTAGTAATTGCTGCTACCAATTTTGTGGTCATCTTTAGCTATTCCTTAATATTTTAAGTAATTGTTTAAAAAATGTAGTATTGCTATTATGGTTAAATTTCACTCGGCTGAACAAAGCCAACTTGTGAAAAAACAAAGAACCAACTTATGCACACAACTCGGTCCCGTTCTATTAAACATTTCTATCCTTTTCTGCACATCAAAGCTTTTGACAAGGTAATGGAATTCGTTTGTGGTTTTCAGCCTATTTGACAAAACAAAATTATACTAATTTGAGTTTGATAGATTCATAACTAAGGAATGATAATGTACAACAAAAGGTTTCGACATGAACTTACTTGGCCGGTTTGAAGAAAATAAATTGAAAAAAAATGTCTGAACTCCGTTCCGTCCCGGAAACGTTTTATCCTACCCAAAATCTCCGATCTTCGTCCCCGTCCTGTCCCGATTTTTCACCTATGAGACGGGTCTGGATCTTCAAAAAAAAAATCTCTGAACTATGGGAATGGACTGGAGATTTGTAATCCCCATCCATCCCCGTCCCATGAGCACCCCTACATTGAGTGGTTTATAGGTTTTATTTAAAAAATAAAATGAACAAAAAAAATTATTTTTATTATTTTTTTGATATTTTCAAAGGTTATAACCTTTGAGAATATAATAGATTTGTAAAGAATTTTTTTCAAATGTGAATACATATTTAGTTATGCTAATCATTATATTTTTATATTATATAAATTCATATAAACAATTTTATTGATAAATATTCTAATAATAATTAAAAAATAAATTAATAATCCATTATAATAATATAAATAGTATTAAGATATAATTACAAAACTTAAATGATTCAGAAACAAAGAAAAATATATTACTAAATATTAATTTTTTGTTTTGAATTTTTTCTTCTTTAAATAAGTTTATCTATATCATTTTAATGAAAATATTTTTATAAATTATATTTGTCTACTCATAATTTATTTGTTATTTATATTTATATATAAATAAACAAATAAATAATTAAAATGAATATATAAATTATAATGAAAAAAAATGAGATTATTATTTATTATTTATTATTTAGGGATACCGTTTTAATTTAAATTAGATCCTTCTCACAAATAATTTATTTGTAATTAATATTTCTATAAAAATAAACTGTAAATAATTAAAATATTAATTTAAAATTATACTGAATAAAAATTAAAATGAGATTTAAGATTAGTATTATTCTATAGACCAGTTATAATAGTTTAAGTATTTAAAGTTTTGTCATTAGAAAGTTTAGCGATTTATGTTTGTTAGGGTTTTAATGGTTTATAGGTTTTATATAAAAAAATAAAATAACAAAAAAAATTTCTATAATTTGTAATCATATTCATAGGTTATAACCTTTGAAAATATAATAATATTTAAAAATTTTTTGAAATGTGAATACAATATTTTGTTTTGATATATTAATAATTATATATCATATAAATTCAATATAAACATTTTAATTGATAGATAATATATAATTATCAAAATTAAATAATAAAACTATTAATTAAAGATAATATTATTAAAAACTATTTACAAATCAAATGGTTAAAATTAAAGTAAAATATATTACTGGATAATAATTTTTAATTTTTAAATTTTTACTTCTTTTAGAACCATATATTTTTTTATTAAAAATAAATAATTAAATTATTATTTGTCGCACACATACTTTATTGTTGTAATAAATATTTCACTAAAAATATTTTAATAAATATTAAAAATGAATATTTAAAATTATAATAAATAGAAATAAAAATTAGATTTATTAATTATTAAGTAGTATATAGCAATTAATGTTTATGTATTTAGGCATTACGGGGTTTAGGAGTTTAATGATTTATCTGTGTATGCATTTAGTGGTTTATAGGTTTTATTTAAAAAAAAATAAAAAAATTATTTTTTATTATTTTTTGATATTTTCAAGTTTATAACTTTGAAAAATAATAATTTTAAATTTTTTTCAAAAGTGAATAAATATTTATTATAATAATCATAATAATTAATATCATATAAATTCAATATAACAATTTTATTGATAATATTCTAATAATATTCAAAAAATAAATTAAAAATTTATTATGAATATGATTATATTACTTAAAATATAATATCAAAACCTAAAAAAGATTCAAAAAGCAAAAGAAAATAGATTACTAATAATAATTATTTGTTTTAAATTTTTATTTTTTTTATAAGCTTATCTATTTTTGATTAAGAATATTTTTATAATTATATTTTTTAACTCATAATTTATTTTATAATTAATATATATTATAAATAAATAAATAAAAAAATCAAAATAATTTTTTAAAAATAAAATGAAACAAATAAAAATGAGATTTATTAATTATTATTTAGGGGATACCTTTTCGAACGAATATATATATAGGGGTATCGGTATTTTGTAGTTTAGTGATTTAAGTGTTTAGGCATTTAAAGATTTATTAGGTTTTATTTAAACAATGAATAAAATAAAAAAATATTGTTTTTGTTTTTCATTGTTCAGAGCTTATAATCAGTTGAAAATATAATAATTTTAAATTTTTTTTTCAAAGGTGAATACAATATTTAGTTATAATAATTATTAAATTTATATATCTTATAAATTAAATATAAATATATTTATTGATAAAATATTCTAATAATGATCAAAAATATATTAATATGTTATTATTATAAATTAGTTATCAATTAAATAGTAATTACAAAACCAAAAATGAGTCAGAAACAAAGTAAATATATTACTATATAATAATTTAATGTTTTTAATTTTTTTCTTGTTTTAATAAGTTTATCTATAGTATTTTGTTGAAAAATAATTTATATATTTTATATATTTATAGATTTATAACTTATAATTTATTTTGTATTTAATATTTATATAAAAATAAACATATAAATAATTAAAATGAATATTTCAAATTATAATGAAAAAAATAAAAATGAGATTTATTATTTATTATTTAGGATATACGTTGTTAAAAAATTTATCTATTTAAGGGTTTATCGAGATTAAGTGTTATTGATTTAAGTAGTTCAGGCCATTAATGGTTTATAGCTTTTATCTAAACTAATGAATACAACAAAATATATTTGTGATATTTTTTAAAAATTTAAAATGTTCAAACATTGAAATATAACTAATTTTAAAATTTTTAAAAATGTATTATAATTGTAGTAATAATATGATTATAACTATATATAATATAAATAAATATAAACATTTATAATTGAACAATATTATAATCGATTATCAAAAATAAATGTAATAAACTATTATTAATAATGATAAAGATATAAATTAAAATATAATATAAAAAACCCTAGAAATTGATTCAAAATCTAAGTTAAAATTTATTTACTAAATAATAACTTTTGTAGTCATTGCATCATTTTAACATGCTTATATTATTTGAATAAAAAAATAATTAATTTAAATTAGATGTGTATCACTCATAATTTATTTTGTAATTAATATTTCTATAAATTATTTAAATTATATTTAGGTATACGAGTTTAATGGTTTATGTATCTAGGGGCTTCGGGGTTTAGAAGTTTTAGAGATTTTTGTATTTAGAAATTTAATGGTTATTCGTTTTATTTAAACAATGATATAACAAAAAATTTATTTTTGTTATTTTTTCTCATTTTTGAAAGTTATGACCTTGAAAATATAATAATTATTAAATTTTTTTAAATGTGATACTATTTTAGTTTATGATAATCTTAATAATTATATATCATGTTACTTCAATATAAAAAATTATATTGATAGAATATTATATTAATGATAATAAAATAAATTAATAAACTATTATTAATAGAAGATAGGTATTGTTTAAAATATATTTGCAAAACGTAAATTTATTCAAATCAAAGTAAAATATAATACTAAATAATAATTTTTTTGATGTTTTGCTTCTTTTTATAAGTTTATATTTTTTGTTATTAAAAGTAAATTATTTAAATTATATTGATCTTCCACATAATTTATTTTTATTTATAATTCTATAAAAAATAAACTAGATAAATAATTAAAAAAGAATATTAAAATTATAATGAATCAAATAAAATTGAGGATTTAATATTATTATTCGGAATATACTAGCTTAATGGTTTAAGTATCTAGGTGTTGGGGTGTAGTGATTTAAGTGTTTTAGGACTTTAGTGATTTATAGTTTTATTTAAAGAATGAAAAAATAAAAAATTAAATTTTTTAATTTTTTTAATTTTTGAAGGTTTAAACCTTTGAAAATAATAAATTTTAATTTTATTTAACTGTTAATATAATATTTAGTTATAATATCTTAATAATTATATATAAAGTAAACTAAATATAAATAATTTATTAATAGATATTATAATAATGATCAATAAAAAATTAATAAACTATTATTAATAAGAATGATATAAATTAAAAAATAATTGCAAAAAACTAAAATGATTCAAAAATCAAAATAAAATATATTACAAATAATAAATTTTGTTTTTAAAAATTTTGCCTCTTTTTATAAGCTTATATATATTTGTTTGATAAAAAAAAAATATTATTTAAAATTGATCTGTCGACTAATAACTTTTTTGTAAGTAATATTTCTATAAAAAATAAACTGATAAATAATTAAAATATAAATTTAAAATTATACTTAATAAAAATTAAAATGAAGATTTATGATTTATTATTAATGTATACAAATTTAATAGTTTAAGTATTTAAAAGATTTGTCATGTATAAGCTTAGCGATTTATGTTTTTAGGCAGTTAGTAGTTTATATGTTTTATTAAACAATAAATAACAAAAAAAATTGTAATTTTTCCATTTTCATAGGTTATAACCTTTGAAATATAATAATATTTAAATTTTTTTGAAATGGGAATACAATATTTAGTTTAATAATTAATTAATCTTTATATATCATATAAATTCAATATAAATATTTTATTGATAGATATTATAATAATGATCAAAAATTAAATTAATAAACTATTAATAATAAGATTGATATTAATTAAAAAATATTTACAAAACCAAATTTGATTCAAAATTAAAGTAAAAAATATTACTGGATAATAAGTTTTTAATTTTTAAATATTTACTACTTTTATATAATGTTATATATTTTTTTTGATTAAATAAATTATTTAAAATTATATTTGTCCCACATAATTATTTGGTAATAAATATTTCTATAAAAATAAACTAATAAATAATTTAAAATTATATAAAATAATAATAAATTGAAATAAAAATTAGATTTTCTTAATTATTAAGTAGCATAAGCGGTTAATGGTTTATGTTTTTAGGCATTACGGGCCTTAGGGGTTTACTGATTTTTACTGTGTATGCATTTAGGGTTTATAGGTTTTATTTAAAATTAAAATAACAAAATATATATTTTTATATTTTTTGATATTTCAAAGGTTATAACATTTGAAAATATAATAATTTTTAAATTTTTGTCAAATGTAAATTCCAATATTTAGTTATAATAATCATTATAGAGAATACAACTAAATATTAAAATGAATATTTAAAATTATAATAAAAAAAATATATTGAGATGTTTATTCTGTTATTATTTGGGTATACCAGTCTAATTTAAATTAGATCTGTCTCACTAATAAGTTATTATTGTAATTAATATTGTCTATAAAATAAACAAATAAAATATTAAAATTAAAATTTAAAATTATACATAATAAAAATTAAAATGATATTTATGAATTATTTTAATGTATACCAGGTTTAATATTTTAAGAATTTAGAGGGTTATTCGTTTATGACTCTAGTGATTTATGTTTTTAGGCATTTAGTGGTTTATAGGTTTTATTTAAACAAAGAAATAACAAAAAAAATTATTTTTGATATTTTTTTCACATATTCAAAGTTTATAAGCCTTTGAAAATATAATAATTTTAAAAATATTTTAAAAATGTGAATACAATATTTAATAATATAATCATTATAATTATATATAAGATAAACTAAATCTAAACAATTTATTGATAGATATGATATCAATTTTAAAAATTAAATTAATATGCTATTATTAATATGATAGATATAAATTAAAATATAATGCAAAACCTAAAAATATTCAAATCCAGGTAAAATTTATTAGTAAATAATAATTTTTTAGTTTTTGCTTATTTTTATATGGTTATATTTTTTTTTTGATGAAAAATAAATTATTTAAATTATATTTGTATTCTCATAATTTATTTGGTAATTAATATTTTAATAAATTATTTAAATTATATTTAAGGTTTATTATTTTAAAGGTTTAGGTATTTAGGGGCTTTTGTGTTTAAGAGTTTAGAGGTTTAAGTGTTCAAGCATTTAGTGGTCTATAAGTTTTATTTAAACAATGATAAAACAAAAAATTTATTTTTATTATTTTTTTAATTTTTGAAGGTCATAACCTTTTAAAATATAATGATTTTTAAATTTTTTTTGAATGTAAATATAATAGTTAGTTATAATAATCTTAATAATTATAAGTCAATTAAATTCAATATAAATAATTACATTGCTATATATTATAATAATGATCAAAAAAAATTTAATAAACAATTATTAAAAAGATAGATATTATTTAAAATATATTTGCTAAATCTAAATTTATTCAAATCAAAGTAAAATATATTTCTTAAAAATAATTTTTTTAATGTTTTACTTTTTTTATAACTTTATATTTTTGTTATTATAAATAAATTATTTAAATTAATTTGTCTCACTCATAATTTATTTTGTGATTTATAATTCTATAATAATAACTAATAAATAATTAAAATAATTATTTAAAATTATAATGAATACAAATAAAAATTAAATTTATTTTTATTATTCAGGATATACCGGTTTAATGGTTTAAGTATTTAGGTGTTTTTGGGCTTAGGAGTTAGTGATTTAAGTGTTAGACCTTTAGTGATTTATAGTTATTATCTAAAGAATTAAAAACAAAGAAATTTAATTTTTTGAATTTTTTTAATTTTTGAAGGTTGTAACCTTTGAAAATATAATAATTTTAAATTTTTTTAAATGTGATTATATTTAGTTATAATATCTTAAAAATTATATTTAATATAAACTAAATATAAATAATTTTATTAATAGATATTATAATAATGATCAATAAATAAATTAATAAACTAGTATTAATAAGAAAGATATAAATTAAAATATAATTGTAGAATCTAAAATGATTCAAAATCAAAATAAGATATATTACTAAATAATAATTTTTTATTTTAAAAATTTTTCCTTATTTTATAAGCATATATATTTTTTTGATGAAAAATAAATTATTTAAATTATATTTGTCTCACTAATAATTAATTTTGTAATTAATATTTTTATAAAAATAAATTGATAAATAATTAAAATGAATATTTAAATTTATAATGAATACTAATAAAAATAGATTTATTATTTATTATTTAGGGTATACCTATTTAATGGTTTAAGTTTTTTTGTGGTTTGGGGTTAAATAGTTTATTGATTTATATGTTTGGACATTTAGGTGTTTATAGGTTTTATTTAATCAATGAAATAACAAAAAATTTATTTTTATGAATTTTCGTGATTTTCAAAGGTTATTAATAATCTTAAATTTTTCTAAAATATGAATGCAATACTTAGTTATAATAATCTTAATAATTATATTTGAATTAAATTTAATATAAAAAATTTTATTAATTTATATTATTATAATGATAGAAAAATAAATTAATAAACTATTATTAATATGATAGATATCAATTAAAATATATTTGCAGAACCCAAAATAATTCAAAATCAAAGTAAATTATATTACTAAATAAAATTTTTAATTTTTTAAATTTTGTTTATTTTTATAAGCTTATATTTTTTTCATAAAAAATAATATATTAAAATTATATGTCTAACTCATTATTTATTTGGTAATTAATATTTCTATAAAAATAAACTAAAAAAAATTAAATGAATATTTAAAATTATAATAAATATAAATAAAAATGAGATTTATTATTTATTTTTAGGTTATATAGGTTTAATGGTTTATGTATTTAGGGGGTTTTGGGATTAAGAGTCTAGAGATTTATATGTTTAGGCATTTAGTGGTTTATAAGTTTTATTTAAATAATAAAATAATAAAAAAATTATTTTTGTGAGTTTTTATCATTTTTGAATGTTATAACCTTTGAAAATATAATAATTTTTAATTTTTATTCAAATATAACTATAATATTTAGTTATAATAACTTAATAATTATAAGACATTTTAATTAAATATAAGTAATTTTATTGTTCGATATTATAAAAACGATCAAATAATAAATTAATAAACTATTATTAATACGATTGATTGCAATTAAAATATAATTGCAAAACCTATATATAATGATTCAAAATCAAAGTAAACCTATTACTAAATAATATTTTTTATTTTTAAATTTTTATTTCTTTATATAAGCTTTTTTTTTGATTAAAAATAAATTATTAAATTATTTTGTCTCACTCATTATTTATTTGTGATTGATATTTCAATAAAAATAAACTAATAAATAATTAAAATGAATATTTAAAATTATAATGAATACAAATTAAAATGAGATTTATGATTTATTATATATGGTATACCGGTTTAATGGTTTGATTATTTAGTGGTTTATAGGTTTTATTTATATAATAAAATTTAAAATTCTATTTTTGTTTTTTTCTGATTTTCAAAGATTACCTTTGAAAATAAAATAATTTTTAAAATTTTTTGAAATGTGAAATACCATGTATAAATATATTTATCTTACTAATTATATATCATATAAATTCAATATAAAAAATTTTAATAATAGATATTATAATAATGATCAAAAATTAAATTAATAAACTATTATTAATAATATAAATATTAATTAAAATATATTTACATCACACAAAATGATTCAAAATCAAATCAAAATATATTACTAAATAATAATATTTAATTTTTAAAAATTTCCTTCTTTTTATAAGCTTATATTTTTTTATTAAAATTTATTATTTAAATAATATTTGTCTCAATCGAATTTATTTTGTAATTTATTTTTCTAAAAAATTAAACTATAAATAATTAAAATTAATATTTAAAATTAAAATAAATAGAAATAAAAATGAGATTACTTTTTTATTAAGTAGTATATAACTGTTAAAAGTTTTATGTATTTAGGGTTTCAGGATTTATGAGCTTACTGATTTAAGTAAGTAAGCATTTAATGATATATAGTTTTTATTTAAAAAATGAAATAAAAAAAAATTTTTTTTTATTTTTCATATTTTCAAGGTTATAACCTTTGAAAATGTAATAATCTTAACATTTTTTTGAAAAGTGAATAAATATTTAGTTATAATAATCATTATATTTATATATCATATAAATTCATATAAACATTTTATCGATAAATATTCTAATAATGATGAAAAAATAACTTAATAATCTATTAATAATAAGATAGATATCAATTAAAATATATTTACAAAGCCTAAAATAATTCAGAAGCAGAGCAAAATATTTTACTATATAATAATTTTTGTTTTGAAATTTTTTTCTCTTATAAAAGTTTATCTATATTATTTTGATGAAAAATAATTTATATAATTATATTTGTGTAACTCATAATTTATTTTGTAATTAATATTTATATAAAAATAAACAAATAAATAATTAAATTTGAATATTTAAAATTAAAATGAAAAAAAATTAGATTTATTATTTATTTTTTAGGATATACCGGTTTAATTTAAATTAGATCTGTCTCACTAATAATTTTTTTTGTAATTAATATTTCTATAAAAATAAGCTGATAAATAATTAAAATTAAAATTAAAATTATATTTAATAATTAAAATAATTTATTTTCTTCCTCTCTCAAATCTAGAATGATTGCTAATGCTCTAACCAAAATAATAGGAGCTTTTACTTTATCTCTATTATGTCGCATCATATTTGATATTGAATCATTGGGCTATCAAAGGTAATTTTACTCATGTACGCTAATAGACTAAACCAAAGTTGTACCCCTATGTGTTGAAATAGCTAGTTGTTGAGGATGCTATTTATATTGATTATTGTAATTTCTTCTAAAATTTCTTTCATGCACACACTCAAAGCAATTTTTTTAAAACATAGTGCACCTCTAAAAAAATAACGACATTGTAGCCTATTAGAACAAACTAGCCCCAGGGCGATTTAAGCAGGGCAATAAGTATGGGCTCTCTTTCAATCAAGAATCAAAAAATTTATTTTATTGGCATGTCTAAGCCTTTTTTTATATCTTTATGGATATGAAAAGTATCATATCTTTCTTTTTATATTAAATGAGTTATGTATACAAGCTCACAATACCCAAAAAGGTGTAATGAATCATATTCTAATGTATAAAAGATTTTAATCATTGCTCAAAAATTAGTCTTGCATATTGAAACTTGAGGGTCACAAATCAAAGGAAAAGCCATAGTGATATTTCAAATCCCAAGATTTTAGCTATAGAAAGTTATAAAGAGTAGTACTCGAGCTTTAACTATTTCTACGGTCATGACTTTTGCTCTTGAGAAATGTCCAAAGTTACAATCATTCCTAGTGCAATGACTTTGCAATATAAAGATAAAAATGCACACGCTATGGTCATATCCAATATTGTGACCCAGTATTATAGGGATTAAATATGTATTCATGATCATTCCTAGTGCCATTACAATATGTTCAACAGAGAGACAAGTTATGGCATATTCTCAACGATATGATTTGTGTTCTAGAGACAAAATATACAATCATGACCATTGCTAATGCTACAATAATCTAAAGCAAGAAAGAGATCAAATCCATAACTCACCCCTTGAGTCATGACTTTGTGTTACATATACAAAAAGATAAATCCGAGACATTCCTAAAATAGTGAATTTCAATGTAAATTTAACACACAGTCATTTGATTATAAAAGTTCAAAACATGAGATTTAGGATTTAGGGTTTATGGATTAGGGTTATAGTTTATTGTTTAAGGTTCAGGATTTAAAGTTTAGGGTTTATGGTTTTTTTTATTTTTTTTTTTTGAAAATACACACTTTATTTATCATTTAGGCACACAACTTACAAAGGACTAAAAAGCTTACTAATTTAGGCCCGCCCACCAAATTGTATGAACCTTATTGATTCTTTGCATAAAATACATAAAAAACATAATGCCTAATAATTCCAAGCGTACGAATACAACTAAAATCACGTGGCATTCCTAGACTTCAGAGTTGGCATTGAGTCATTATGCCCACTACGTCCTTTCCATTCGGATTTGTCCAAGCCTTTTGGAGGAACCTGAATGATGCACCATATTAAAACTATGCAAATATAAGATTGTGCATGTGCGTCACATGCAGCATCAAGCATTTGCCTATGCCATTTCTATGCAATGGAATACATGTAAAACTGAATACCCATAAATCCATAAGTCCATATCTACGGTACTTTGTCAATTCATTCTCACCTCTAAATTCAACATTCTTTTGCTCTAATGATCCTCAAAAGAGTATCTCTTGGGTTAGAATGCTTCCACCTCGAAATCCAAGAAGTGGCTTTATGTTGCACCGAAAAAATATCAAAAAATATGCATGCATCGGTGTGCATGTGTGATGAGGTCCATCTCATAGTCTAATTATCTACACGTACAACCAAGCTAGAATACAAGTAAAATTATAAAATTCTATAAAGATGAGTCTTCTGCTCCCGGGAGTGTTGCATCGCCTAATGTGTATTTACAAAAGGCATTAGTGGGCCCCACTTAGAGATACTCATGGGTCCTGTTGCCCCCATTGCATGCTACATAGAGAACAGACAAGATTTTGTGTGTGAGTATGTCACGGTCCATCTCTACAAGTAAATGGTGCACACAAAGTCCAAAATACAAATAAGACTACAAATATAAACTATAAGTTTAAATCTTTCTCTCCCATGTGGCTGGTCTGGTTCCATTGCTTACTGGCCCTGCTTGGTGATGCTTCAGATTTTTCCGGCTCTCCAATTAATCATGGATTACTTGCTACTCCTGTTAGGCGACGGTTGGGTGGCCCTCTATGCTGCCTGTTAGGGCTAGTGGGACCCACTCTTAGCTACTCTTGGGTTTACTCCCAACGACTTTGCTCGGTCTCGTCAGTTGTCTGAATGTTATCATCCTGGTTTGCTAGTGGGGCCCTATACAAGATGGGGGCCCATACTTCTGGCTACTTCCAAGACTTGCTGGCCCCTCTAAATGCTACACAAAATATATAAGAATATGTGCACGTGTGTATTGTGGTCCGTCACTATGTGTGTGTGGTGCAGCAGTGCTAGGGTTTAGGAGTTTAGTAATTTTAGTATTTAGGTATTTTGTGGTTAATAGGTTTTATTTAAAAAATTAAATACCAAAAAAATTATTTTTATGATTTTTTCTCATTTTCAAGGTTATAACCATTGAAAATATTATAATTTTTAATTTTTTTTCAAATATTAATACAATATTTAATTATAATAATCATAAAAATTAAATATCATGTAAATTCAATATAAATTATTTTTTTGATCGATATTCTAATACTGATCATAAAATAGATTAATAAACTATTATTAATAAGATAGATATTAATTAAAATATATTTACAAAACCTAAAATGATTCAAAATCAAAGTAAAATATATTACTTAATAATAATTTTTTATTTATAAATTTTTGATTCTTTTTATAAGCTTATAAATTTTTTTGATGTAAATAAATTATTTAAATTATATTTGTCTCATTCATAATTTTATTTTGCAATTAATAATAATATAAAAATAAACTAATAAATAATTAAAATGAATATAAAAATTATAATGAATACAAATAAAAATGAGATTTATGATTAATTATTTAGGGTATACCAGTTTAATGGTTTAAGTATTTAGGAGTTTAGAAGTTTAGTGATTTAAGTGTTTAGGCATTTAGTAGTTTATATGTTTTATTTAAATAATGAAATAACAAAAAAATTATTTTTCAACTTTTTTATCAATTTTGATGGTTATAACCTTTATAAATATAATAATTTTAAAATATTTTTCAAATGTGAATACAATATTTAGTTATAATAAACTTAATAATTATATATCATGTATATTAAATATAAACAATTTTATTACTAGATATTAATAAACTAAATATAAATATAAATATAATATAATATGATCAAAAAATCAATTAATAAACTATTATTATTGATCGATATTATATATTATTTATAAATACTTAAACCTTTAAAGATGGTTTAAATGTTTAAGTATTTAAGGGTTTTGGGGTTTAGGTGTTTAATGATTTAAGCATTTAGGCATTTAGTAGTTTATAGGTTTTTTATAAACAATAAAATAAAAAAAATTTTTTTTTGTGATTTTATCTCATTTTCAATGATGATAACCTTTAAAAATATAATAATTTTTAAATTATTTTCAAATTTAAAAGTAATATTTTGTTATAATAATATTGATAATTATATATCATGTAAATTCAATTTAAACAATTTTATTAATAAATATTCTAATAATGATCAAAAAATATTTAATAATCTATTATTAATAAGATAGATATCAATTAAAAAATAATTACAAAACCTAAAATGATTCAAAAGCAAAACAGAATATATTACTTATAATAATTTTTTATTTTGAAATTTTTTTTTCTTTTAAAAAGTTTATCTATAATTTTTGATGAAAAATAATTTATATAAATTATTTTTTTCTAGCTCAATTTATTTTGTAATTAATATTTATATATAAATAAATAATTAAATAATTAAAATTAATATTTAAAATAATAATGAAAAAAAATGAGATTTATTATTTATTATTTAGGGGTTTCGGGGTTTAGGAGTTTAGAGATTTATGTGTTTAGGTATTTAATGGTTTATAAGTTTTATTTAAACAATGATATAACAAGAAAATTATTTTAGTTATATTTTATCATTTTTGAAGGTTATAACCTTTGAAAATATAAAAATTTTTAAATTTTATTATATGTGAATACTATATTTAGTTATGATAATATTAATAATTATATATCATTTAAATTCAATATAAATAATTATATTGATAGATATTATATTAATGATCAAAAAATAAATTAATAAACTATTATTAACAAGAAAGATTTTATTTAAAATATATTTGCAAAACGTAAATTTATTCATAATCAAAATAAAATATATTACTAAATAATACTTTTTTTGATGTTTTGAGTCTTTTATAAGTTTATATTTTTTTATTAAAAGTAAATTATTTAAATTATATTTGTCTTCCTCATAATTTATTTTTAATTTATAATTCTATAAAAACAACTAATAAATAATTAAAATGAATTTTTAAAACTATAATGAATACAAATAAAATAAAGATTTATTATTTATTATATAGGATAAACTAGTTTAATGGTTAAGTATTTAGATGTTTTGGGGTTTAGTGATTTAAGTGTTTAGGCCTTTAGTGATTTATAGTTTTTATTTAAAGAATGAAAAAATAAAAAATTTAATTTTTTGATTTTTTTTTTAATTTTTGAAGATTATAACCATTGAAAATATAATAATTCTTAATTTTTTTTAAATGTTAATATAATATTTAGTTATAATAATCTTAATAATTATATATACTGTAAACTTAATATAAATAATTTTATTAATTGATATTATAATTATTATCAATAAAAAATTTATAAATTATTTTTAATAAGAATGATATAAATTAAAATATAATTGCAAAAACTAAAATGATTGAAAATCAAAATAAAATATATTGCAAAATAATAAATTTTTGTTTTTAAAATGTTGCCGCCTTTTATAAGAATATATATTTTTTTTGTTAAAAATAAATTATTTAAAATAGATCTATCTCATTAATAATTTATATTGTAATTAATATTTCTATAAGAATAAACTAATAAATAATTAAAATAAAAATATAAAATTATACTTAATAAAAATTAAATTGAGATTTATGATTTTTTCTTAATGTACACATGTTTAATGGTTTAAGTATTTAGAGGTTTTGTCATTTAGGAGTTTAGAAATTTATGTTTTTTTGGCATTTAGTGGTTTATAGGTTTATTTAAACAATAAAATAACAAAAAAAAATTTTGAAATTTTTGTCATTTTCATAGGTTATATAACCTTTGAAAATATAATAATATTTGAAATTTTTTGAAATTTGAATATAATATTTAGTTATAATAATTTTAATAATTATATATCATATAAATTCAATATAAACAATTTTATTAATAGATATTATAATAATGATCAAAAATTAAATTAATAAACTATTAATAATAAGATATATATTAATTAAAAATATTTACAAGACCCAAATTGATTCAAAATTAAAGTAAAATATATTAATTGATAATAATTTTAAATTTTTAAAAGTTTACTTCTTTTATAAGCGTGTATATATTTTTTGATTAAAAATAAATTATTTAATTTATATTTGTTGCACTCATAATTTATATTGTTATAAATATTTCTATAAAGTAAACTTATAAATAATTAAAATGAATATTTAAAATAATAATAAATTGAAATTAAAACTAGATTTCTTAATTATTAAGTAGTATATAGCAGTTTAATGGTTTATGTATTTAGGCATTACGGGCCTTAGGAGTTTACTGATTTCACTGTGTATGCATTTAGTTGTTTTCAATATTTAGTTAAAATAATCATTATATTTTTATATCATATAAATTCAATATAAACAATATTATTTATATATATTGTAAAAATTGATCAAAAAATAAATTAATTATCTATTATTAATAAGATAGATATCAATTAAAATATAATAAAAAAACATAAATTGAATAAGAATAAATCAAAATATATTACTATATAATAATTTGTTGTTTTCAAAAATTTTTTTTTTAAAAGTTTATCCATATTTTTTTGATGAAAAATAATTTATATAAATTATATTTGTCGAACTCATAATTTATTTTTTAATTAATATTGATATAAAAATAAAGAAATAAATAATTAAAATGAATAATTAAAATTATAATAAAAAAAATAATATTGAAATTTATTCTTTATTATTTTGGGTATACCAGTCTAATTTAAATTAAATCTGTATCACTATTTTTAGGCATTTAGTGGTTTATAGGTTTTATTTAAATAAAGAAATAAGAAAAAAATTATTTTTGATATTTTTTCATATTTTCAAACATTATAACCGTTGAAAATATAATAATTTTAAATTTTTTTAAAAATGTGAATACAATATTTAGTAATAATAATCTTTATAATATATAAAATAATCTAAATATAAACATTTTGTTTTGATAGATATGATATCAATTACCAAAAAATAAATTAATATGCTATTATTAATATGATAGATATAAATTAAAATATAAATGCAAAACCTAAAAATATTCAAAATCCAAGTAAAATTTATTACTAAATAATAATTTTTCTTTAGTTTGTGTTTGTTTTTGTAAGCTTATATTTTTATTGATGAAAAATAAATTATTTAAATTATATTTGTATCACTCATAATTTATTTTGTAATTAATATTTTAATAAAATATTTAAATTATATTTTAGTTTTACTAGTTTAAAGCTTTAAGTATTTAGGGGCTTTTGTGTTTAGGAGTTTAGAGGTTTAAGTGTCTAGGCATTTAGTTATCTATAAGTTTTATTTAAACAATGATATAACAAAAAAATTATTTTTATTATTTTTTTAATTTTTGAAGGTTATAACCTTTGAAAATATAATAATTTTTAAATTTTTTTCAAAGGTAAATAGAATATTTAGTTATAATAATTTTAAAAAATATAAGTCATTTAAATTCAATATAAATAATTACATTGTTAGATATTATAATAATGATCGAACAAAATTAAATAAACTATTATTAATAAGATAGATATTATTTAAAATATATTTGCAAAATGTAAATTTATTCAAAATCAAAGTAAAATATATTACTTAATAATAATTTTTTAATGTTTTGCTTTTTTTATAACTTTATATTTTTGTTATTATTAATACATTATTTAAATTAATTTGTCTTGCTCATAATTTATTTTGTAATTTATAATTCTATAATAATAAACTAATAAATAATTAAAATAATTATTTAAAATTATAATGAATACACATAAAATTGAGATTTATTATTTATTATTAAGGATATACCGATTTAATGGTTTAAGTAATTAGGTGTTCTTGGGTTTAGGAGTTTAGTGATTCAAGTGTTTAGCCCTTTTGTGATTTATAGTTAATATCTAAAGAATTAAAAAACAAAGAATTTAATTTTTTTAAGGTTGTAACCTTTGAAAATATAATAATTTTTAATTTTTTTAAATGTGAATATAATATTTAGTTATAATAATCTTAATAATTATATATAATGTAAACTATATATAAATAATTTTATTAATAGATATTATAATAATGATCAATAAATAAATTAATAAACTAGTATTAATAAGAATGATATAAATTAAAATATAATTGTAGAATGTAAAATGATTCAAAATCAAAATAAGATATATTACTAAATAATAATTTTTTATTTTAAATATTTTGCCTAATTTATAAGCATATATATTTCTTTGATGAAAAATAAATTATTTAAATTATATCTATTTCAATAATAATTTATTTTGTAGTTAATATTTCTATAAAAATAAATTGATACATAATTAAAATGAATATTTAAAATTATAATGAATACTAATAAAAAGAGATTTATGATTTATTATTTATGGTATACCTATTTAATTGTTTAAGTTTTTTGTGGTTTTGGGGTTAAAGAGTTTATTGATTTATATGTTTGCACATTTAGGTGTTTATAGGTTTTATTTAATCAATGAAATAACAAAAGATTTATTTTTATGAATTTTTGTGATTTTCAAAGGTTATAACCTTTGAAAATATAATATTTTTTTAATAGTTCTAAAATAAGAATACAATTCTTAGTTATAATAATCTTAATAATTATATTTGATGTAAATTCAACATAAAAAATTTTATTAATATATATTATTTTGATGATCAAAAAATAAATTAATAAACTATTATTAATAAGATAAATATTAATTAAAATATATTTGCACGACCCAAAATAATTCAAAATCAAAGTAAATTATATTACTAAATAAAATTTAAATTTTTGAAAATTTTGTTTATTTTTATAAGCTTATATTTTTTTCATAAAAAATAATTTATTTAAATTATTTATGTCTCATGTATTATTTATTTTGTGATTAATATTTCTATAAAAATAAACTAAAAAATAATTAAAATGAATATTTAAAATTATAATAAATACAAATAAAAATGAGATTTATTATTTAGGTTATATAGGTTATATGGTTTAAGTATTTAGGGGGTTTAGGGGTTTAGGAATCTAGAGATTTAAATGTTTAGGCATTTAGTGGTTTATAAGTTTTATTTAAATAATAAAATAAAAAAAATTAATTTTTGTGATTTTTTATCATTTTTGAAGGTTATAACCTTTGAAAATATAATAATTTTTAAATTTTTTTAAAATGTAAATATAATATTTAGTTATAATAATCTTTATAATTATAAGACATTTAAATTCAATATAAGTAATTTTATTGTTAGATATTATAAAATTTAGGATATACCTGTTTAAAAAATTTATCTATTTAGGGTTTTCGAGATTTAGAAGTTATTCATTTAAATATTTAGGCATTTAATGGTTTATAGCTTTTATTTAAATAATTAAATAGCAAAAAATTTATTTTTGATATTTTTTCAAATTTTCAAATGTCATAACATTTGAAAATATAATAATTCTAAATTTTTTTAAAAATGTGAATACAATATTTATTAATAATTATTATTATAACTATATATAATATAAAATAAATATAAACAATTTTATTGATAAATATTACATCAATTATCAAAAAATAAATTAATAAACTATTATTAATATGATAGATATAAATTAAAATATAATTAAAAAAACTAAAATGATTCAAATCAAAGTACAATTTATTACTAAATAATAATTTTTTTTAGTTGTTGCATCATTTTATAAGCTTATATATTTTTTTGATGAAAAATATATTATTTAAATTATATTTGTTACTCATAATTTATTTTGTAATTCATATTTCTATAAATTATTTAAATTATATTTAAGGTTTACGAGTTTAAAGGTTTAGGTATTTAGGGACTTTTGGGTTTAGGAGTTTAAATATTTATGAATTTAGGCATTTAATGGTTTATAAGTTTTATTTAAACAATGATATAAAAAAAATTTATTTTTGTTATTTTTTCTCATTTTTGAAGGTTATAACCTTTGAAGATATAACAATTTTTAAATTTTTTTATATGTGAATACTATATTTAGTTATGATAATCTTAATAATTATATATCATGTTAATTCAATATAAACAATTATATTGAAAGATATTATATTAATGATCAAAAAATAAATTAATAAACTATTATTAATAAGATAGATATTTTTTAAAATATAATTACAAAAGATAAATTTATTCAAAATCAATTAATATATAATACTAAATTATAATTTTTTTGATGTTTTTCTTCTTTTATAAGTTTATATTTTTTGTTATTAAAAGTAAATTATTTAAATTATATTTGTCTTCCACATAATTTATTTTGTAATTTATAATTCTATAAAAATAAACTAATAAATAATTAAAATGATTTTTAAAATTATAATGAATACAAATAAAATTTTGATTTATTATTTATTATTCAGGATATACTAGTTTAATGGTTTAAGTATTTAGGTGTTTTGGAGTTTAGTGATTTAAGTGTTTAGGACTTAAGTGCTTTATAGTTTTTATTTAAAGAATGAAAAAATAAAAAATTAAATTTTTTGATTTTATTAATTTTCGAAGGTGATAACCTTCGATAATATAATAATTTTTAATTTTTTTTAAATGTTAATATAATATTTAGTTATAATATTCTTAATAATTATATATAATGTAATCCCAATATAAATAATTTTATTAATAGATATTATAATAATGATCAATAAAAAATTAATAAACTATTATTAATAAGAATGATATAAATTAAAATATAATTGTAAAAACTAAAATGATTCAAAATCAAAATAAAATATATTACAAAATAATAAATTTTTTTTTTAAATTCTGACTCTTTTTATAAGCATATATTTTTTTTTTGATAAAAAATAAATTATTTAAATTAGATCTGTGTCACTAATAATTTATTTTGTAATTAATATTTCTATAAAAATAAACTGATAAATAATTAAAATAAAAATTTAAAATTATACTTAATAAAAATTAAAATGAGATTTATTATTTATTATTTTTTTTATTTTATGACATTTTCAAATGTTATAATCTTTGAAAATATAATAATTTTAATATTTTTTTCAAAAGCGAATACAATATTGAGTTATAATAATTATTAAATTTATATATCATATAAATTCAATATAAACATTTTTATTGATAAATATTCTAATAATGATCAAAAAATAAATTAATAATCTATTATTAATAAGTTAGATATCAATTAAAATATAATTACAAAACCTAAAATGATTAAGAAACAAAGTAAAATATATTACTATATAATAATTTTTTGTTTTTAATTTTTTTCTTCTTTTAATAAGTTTATCTATATTTTTTTGTTGAAAAATAATATATATAAATTATATTTTTCTAACTTATAATTTATTCTGTTTTTAATATTTATACAAAAATAAACAAATAAATAATTAAAATGAATATTTAAAATTATAATGAAAAAAAATGAGATTTATTATTTATTATTTAGGATATACCTATTTTAAAAATTTATCTATTTAGGGTTTTCGAGATTTAGAAGTTATTGATTTAAGTATTTAGGGATTTAATGGTTTATTAGTTTTATTTTTGATATTTTTTCAAATTTTCTAAGGTCATAACTTTTGAAAATATATTAATTTTAAAATTTTTTAAAAATGTGAATACAATATTTAGTAATAATAATTATTATAACTATATATAATATAAACTAAATATAAACAATTTTATTGATAGATATTTCATCAATTATCAAAAAATAAATTAATAAACTATTATTAATATGATAGATATAAATTAAAATATAATTAAAAAACCTAAAATGATTCAAAATCAAAGTAAAATTAATTACTAAATAATAATTTTTTTAGTTGTTGCATCATTTTATAAGATTATATGTTTTTTTGATGAAAAATATATTATTTAAATTATATTTGTATCACTCATAATTTATTTTGTAATTAATATTTCTATAAATTATTTAAATTATATTTAAGGTTTACAAGTTTAATGGTTAGAGTATTTAGGTGCTTCGGGGTTTAGGGGTTTAGTTATTTATGTATTTAGGCATTTAATGTTTATATGTTTTATTTAAACAATGATATAACAAAAAATTTATTTTTGTTTTTTTTCTCATTTTGAAGGTTATAAACTTTGAAAATATAACAATTTTTAAATTTTATTATATGTGAATACTATATTTAGTTATGATAATCTTAATAATTATATATCATGTAAATTCAATATAAACAATTGTATTGAAATATATTATATTAATGATCAAAAAATAAATTAATAAACTATTATTAATAAGATAGATATTATTTTAAATATATTTGCAAAACATATTACTAAATAATACTTTCTTTGATGTTTTGCTTCTTTTTATAAGTTTATATTTTTTGTTATTAAAAGTAGATTATTTAAATTATATTTGTCATCCTCATAATTTATTTTTAATTTATAATTCTATAAAAATAAACTAATAAATAATAAAAATGAATATTTAAAATTATAATGAATACAAATAAAATAGAGATTTATTATTTATTATTCAGGATATATAGTTTAATGGTTTAAGTATTTAGGTGTTTTGGGGTTTAGTAATTTAAGTTTTTAGGCCTTTAGTGATTTATAGTTTTTATTTTAAGAATGAAAAAATAAAAAATTAAATTTTTTGATTTTTTTTTTAATTTTTGAAGGTTATAACCTTTGAAATTATAATAATTTTTACTTATTTTTAAATGTGAATATAATATTCAATAATAATAATCTTAATAATTATATATAATGTAAACTCAATATAAATAATTTTATTAATAGATATTATAATAATTATCAATAAAAAATTAATAAACTATTATTAATAAGAATGAGGTAAATTAAAATATAATTTCAAAACTAAAATGATTAAAAATAAAAATAAAATATATTACTAAATAATTAATATTTGTTTTTAAAATTATGCCTCTTTTTATAAGGATATATATTTCTTTTGATGAAAAATTAATTATTTAAATTACATCTGTCACAATAATAATTTATTTTATAATTAATATTTCTATAAAATTAAACTGATAAATAATTAAAATAAAAATTATACTTAATACAAATTAAATTGAGATTTATGATTTTTTATTAATCTACACATGTTTAATAGTTTAAGTATTTAAAGGTATTGTCGTTTAGGAGTTTAGCAATTTATGTTTTTAGGCATTTAGTAGTTTATATGTTTTATTTAAACAATAAAATAACAAAAAAAAATTTGTAATTTTTTCTAATTTTCATAGGTTATAACCTTTGAAAATATAATAATATTTAAAATTTTTTAAAATTTTAAAAGAATATTTTGTTATAATAATATTAATAATTATATATCATATAAATTTAATATAAATAATTTTATTGATAGATATTATAATATTGATCAAAAATTAAATTTATAAACTATTAATATTAAGATAGATATTAATTAAAAAATATTTACAAAACCCAAATTGATTCAAAATTAAAGTAACTTATATTACTTGATAATAATTTTTAATTTTTAAATTTATACTTCTTTAATATACACATATTTTTATTAGATAAATAATATATTATTATAATTATATTTGTCCCACGCATAATTTATTTTTTAATAAATATTTCTAAATAAATACACTAATAAATAATTAAAATTTATATTTAAAAATATAATAAATAGCATTAAAAAATAATTTATTAATTTTAAGTAGTATTTAGCGGTTTAATGGTTTATGTATTTAGGCATTATGGTGTTTAGGAGTTTACTGATTTAACTTTATATGCATTTAGTAGAGCTACTCATGGGACTCGGAGATTCGAGACTCGACCCGAAGTCTTGTCCCGAAAAAATCAGGACTAAGAAAAATCCGTTGACTTTGACTTTTCCCGTTCTGTTCTATCACGTATTTTTTCTTTGGGACGGTCCGGATCATAAATAATATCAATCTCGAGAACCATCCCGTCCTAAAAAACCTATAAAAGAACCATGAATATATATATATATATATATATATATATATATATATATAACATGAAGATGCCACCAATTCCGCTACTACCCATCCAATTCCGACGCACCTATTGCTGTTCCAACGAGTTCCATGCCACCTCACGCCATTCCAGCCGTGTTCAGTTAGGTCCAGCCCTTGTCCCTCACAGTTCTAATTGCCTCCACTGTGTCCCAGATGCCACCGGCCTTTTGGTTTGTTTTTCTGACGATAATTGAGTGATTAATTATTATTATTATTATTATGTGTCTCAGTCAGTTTTGTTGAGTATTGGTTGTGGTGTTGTGGTTGGGCCGAATGAGTGGGCTAAATGTGTTACAGTCAGTTTTGTAGAGCTTGCTTGTTTGAAATATTTATATGTATTTATGCTTGACATATCATAATAATTAATGGCAATGCAGATGGCACAATCCAGTGGTAAATAAAAAATAAAATAAATTGAAGATGATCACATCTCAAATGATCAAAGTAGTGGTAAATCCAATCATCATCCTTTCACGAACCCTCCTATTGTTATGGCAGGTTCTTCAATTCCAATTGTAAAAGAAAGTCAATGTACATCTGAACCTCAAGCTCATAAAAAGTATAAGTCTGCTGTTTGGGAAACTTAGGAGATATTAGTTGATTCAGAGGGAAATGAAACTGGGAGGGCAGCTTGTATATGGTGTAGTAAAGAATACTTGACAAAAAGTGATCAAGGTACTTTGGGTTTATGGAAATACTTGAGAGAGACTTGTAGGAAATTTCCACACAAAAAAGAATTAATATAAGCTCACAAAGGTAAAGATAAGTCACAATCTTTGTTGAGTTTAAGTAAAGGTACTATTTCAGAGGTTAACAAATTAACTTGTTGGCAATTTGATCGACAAATAGTTAGAAAGGCTTTGGTGAAAATGATCATAAAAGATGAATTGCCTTTTTGTTTTGTTGAGAGGGATGAGTTTAAGGAGTTTAGTGAAGTTAGTGTCCCTCAATTTAAATTCAATCTTGGCACTCTATTTTGAGGGATTATTTTTCTTTGTTTGTGAAGGAAAATAAGAAATTATTTGATAGCATATTATCTCATTGTTGTAGCATTTCATTGACTAACGACACTTGGACTAGCATTCAAATTTTGTCTTATATATGTTTGACTGTTCATTTCATTGATTCTCAATGGAATATGCATAAAAGGAATTTGAACTTTTGTGTAATTAAAAGTCATTCGAAAGTTAATACTGAAATTCTATTGAGTTTTGCATGAATGAATGAGGTTTGAGAATGTTGATGTTCATTACTGTTGACAATGCATCAAATAATGATGTTGCAGTTGAACAATTGAAAAAAAGACTTATGAAGAAAAGTGTTGTACCTTTGAGAGGCAAGCATTTTCATATGAGATGTTGTGCTCATATCCTAAACTTAATTGTCAGAGATGGCATTGCATTAGTTGAGGGTGCTTTTCAAAAAATTAGAGGGGTGGTGAAATACGTGAGGAGAAGTCCTAAAAGATTAGATATGTTTAAGTTGTGTTGAAGAAGCAAACTTGACATATGGATCTTCATTGCAATTAGATTGTCCTACAAGATGGAATTCAACTTATTTGATGTTGCAAACTGATATAAAATATCAAAAATAATTTGATAAGTTGGAGGACAAAGTCAAACGGTTTTTAAAGGAGTTTTGTTCAAATGTTCCAACTGAGAGAGACTGAACAAATATCAAAATTTTAGCTCGTTTCTTGAAAACTTTTTATGAGGTAACTTGTAAATTTTCTAGCTAATAATATTCTACCTCTAGTGTTTATTTTCGTGAGATTATTCGAATTTTGAAAATAAAATTGAGCTTTGTGAAAATAGTAGAGATACAATGGTGTCAAATATGGGTATGAAAATGAGGCATATATTTAACAAATATTGCGGTTCTTTTCAATTAACAAATATTATGGTTTTTGTAGCAGTAGTGTTGGATCATATATATAAGCTCAAATATCTCAAGGTTAAGTACACTTAGCATTATAGAGAGGAATTGACTAAAAATTTGGTGAAAAAGGTTATAAATGCTTTAAATTAGATGATGGATGATTATAAAGATTAAAATGAAGATGAATCAAAAGAAGATAATTTATCTTCTACTGTGTTGAAGAAAAATGATGATTTCTTTGATGGTAGTGATACTTATGTTGATGATATTTTTTGTTGAATTGGAGAAAGAACAAGAAGTTGTAGGTTTGGAAGAGTTGGATAGGTACTTGGAGGACAAACTTGAAAAAAATAGAATTGATTTTGATCTTCTAAACTTGTTGAAGTTAAATGAGGTTAGGTATCCTTCTTTGGCATATGTAGCAAGGGATGTATTTTCTATCCAAGCATCTACTGTGTCCTACGAATCTATATTTAGTATTGGGGGGAGAACTTTAGATAAATTTAGGAGTTCTAACACCTATTACAGCTGAAGTTCTCATATGTCTACAAGATTGGTTGAGAAGCTCAAACAACCTATTTAATTTGAAGAATTAGTTCAAGACCTTGATGCTAATGAATCAGGTTAGTATACAAATCTTGTAAATTTTAATTACACTTTTACTTATTTTATTCATTCAATTTAATTAAAATATGGTTCAATTACAATTTTCAAATAAGTCTCAATATCCAAATATTCATCCAACTATAGTTGGCCAACTAAATTTGGAATGGGTGTATAGAGGTGTCAAACGGGCTGGGCCGACCCGTCCCGTCCTGTTATTTTTGATCACGAGCGTGCCTACATGCCGGGCCGGGCCCGGCACGATTACAGTACGGTGTAGTGCCCAGCTAGGCACGGTTTAAAAAAGCTTAGCCCGGCACGGCCCGAAGGCAGGGCAGGTCGTGTCGTTCTGTGCCGGACCAGAAAAAAAATTTTTTTAATTTTTTTTATAATTTTATTTTCTATAAATTATTAAAAAATATATATAATTTTAGATAATGTATAGTATTATATATTTATAATATGAAAAATGTTAAAATTTATTAAAATAACAAAGTTTAAATTTTTTTATGTAATATAAAATTACTTTAAAATTTATTATAATTATATAATAAAGTTATAAATTTTTAAATGAAAAATTAAAACAAAAAAAATAAATAAATCAATACATTTTGTTAATAAAAATAAAAATTAAAGAAAACATAAGCAACTCAAATGAAAAATGACCAATCAGCCATTTGGAACTGAAAGTCCGAACCAAATAAATTATAGTTTCAACACACCGTACAAACAAAGCTTACAATAAATAAAAAAACATCGAAATCAAAAAATAGTAGATCTTCATCAATCGTCAATCGGCATATCATGAGCATCATCAGCCGCAACATCAAGATCAGTATCATATGGATCATCATCATAGGCAATCAACTCCTCCGTCATCGTAGTGGATGCGACTGCAGTCCCTATCCCAATCCCAGCTTCAGCATGATCATGGATGCTAAACCCCGAATCCTCCCAATCTTTCAAACAAGCCAAGGCCTCAACAATATTTAGACGTAATCTCGATCTCATATCCGAAATCACGTTCACTACAATAGAAAAAGCAGACTACGATGCTACGCTTGACACCGGAGGAGTCAGTAGATCTCGTGCCATCCTAGATAGCGCATGAAATGTGGACTCATATGATCTCCATAACTATAATAAATCAAGATTCTTAGTATCAGAATGTGATAGGATTGAGCAGTAATCGGTATCTAAGTACCGAGAAAGCTCGCTCCTATGTGATGGTCCACCCCTACATTTCCCCCTCGCTAGCTAAATGGAAAAATCGTCATTTCCGAATAAGGTATCAATGTTCATAATCACAGTTTTACTACCACCACCACCATACCTAGAATCGTAGTATGTGAACAGGTTAGTCAACTTCTCGTGAATGAACACTTCAGGTGGGTCTTCCAGGTTCATGCACGAGGAAATGTAACTCGGGGTATTTTCTACCCCTTCAACCTTAACCATAGGGTCCATGCATGAAGCAAGGAAATAAAGAGATGGAATGGTGGACCAGTACTTCAAGTACTTGGTTTCCATCTCTACAACCATATGGCTAAGTATCGGGGCAGCTCGATACTTCCTAAACATTCTACTAATGTTGCATATGCACCGGAGTGCAATGCAAGTGGTGGGCGTATAAATCAACGAACACATGTTCGTCGTGTCATAAAAAATCTTCAGAAATTTCATTTATGAAATTCCTGAAGCCCAGTCAGTGTCGTCAATAATAAGTTCGTCACTCTTACTATTGACGTAATCGGATATTACGTGTTCATATCAAACACATGATTCTAACATCATGTACGTGTAATTCCAACGATATCTCACATTCGATTGGAATCTCTTCTTCTTAAGAATCACACACAAATAAAGACTAACAAACTCTTGTTGTCTGTGAGGAATGCGAATATATTTTAGTGCATTATGCATATTATCCAACGCGGGGGAACATACCTTCATACCGGCTTGAACAATCAGGTTAATTACGTGACACATGCATCTAACATGAAAGATCTCTCCTAATGGTGCATCTCTAATAATCCTAACAAACATGTTGATCGCTACTCCATTATTAGATGCGTTATCGAAGGTGACACTAAAAATTTTATTTTGAATTTTATATTTCCTAAAGATTTTCAACATACACTCAAAAATGGCCGGGCCATCATGAGGATGAAGAATCTCAGAGAATCCTAAAATTTTTTTATTGATTATTCAGTTTGAATCTACATAGTGGCTGGTGAGACATGCATAAAAAGATTCATGGTGACTTGTCCAGATATCGGACGTCACGGACACCACTCCACTATATGCCATAAATTCATTAATTATTTTTTGTTTTTCTAACTTATATATCTTTAGTATGTCATTCCTAGATGTGGATCTAGAAATCCTACGATAGGCAGGCTGAAAATATGTTTGCATGATGCGCACTACCCTTGGATCTTCCGAAAATCTAATCGGAAGACCCATCAATGTGATAAGTCTGGCCATGCAGTCCCTACCCAACTCGCTTGAGTATATGAAGGGAGTAAACTTTGAGACTGAACTCGATCCAGTCACAAAAAATGCAGTGCCAAGTTGGGTTTTCCTAGGATCTAATGGTCCATGTTTTTTGGTGCATAATTCGGCATGCCTTTTAAGGTGCCCAGTCCTAAACGAACTCTTACATGTTAAAAGTCTCATACAATATTTACACTATGCCATTTCTTGTTCCTTACCCCTAACATTTTTTTGTTTTATTATTTTACAATGAGTCCAAACTACAGAAGTCCTCCTAGTTTTGTATTTTTTAGAAGTTTGAGTTGAGACGACTGGAGAAACCAAAGTTTCAGCAGCCTTAAACCTCTAAATAATATTTTCATTATCTAAATTTAAATATGTTTCAGTTGTATTTGTTATTTTTTATGATTTTTGTTTTTAAGAATAGTTCAATAAAGACTAGAAGACTGATTTTAATTTTTTTAATTTTGGTCTAGAGAGAGAAACTATAGAAAGTTAAAAACGTAAAATAAATTACCCGATAAAAGTAGTGAGGTCAGTCACATGCACGGTACACCGCAGTCAAGCTCTAATGTTCAAAACTCAAGTCGAGATTCCCAAAAATCCAAGCCAAATTCCAAAATCCCGAGGCCCGAGAGAGAGAAGCGAGATTTTTGAGAGAGAAATAGAATGATTTGAAAGAATTTATGTTTATAAAAAACATCAATGTTAAAGAGAGGGGGGTGGAATTTATTGATTAAAGATAATAATTTTTTATAAAAAAAGAAATTTTTTTTTAATCTTTTTAAATTTTTTAGGGGGCAGACTCATGAGGGCCGTTGGATTCTGCTCCCTAGCGGTTGGAGGCGAGATCCAACGGCTGAAAATATAATTTTATATTAATTTTTTTTCCCATTGGGGAGATCTGGGTCAGTTCAAGCCTCGTGGAAGTGGGACCGCGGGTCGGGTCCAATCAGACCCGACCCACGGTCTTTTTTTGAGGGAGGGGCGTGGGGCTATCGCGGGGTCGGGCTCGAGGGACACCAGGCATGGGATGAACCTATGCAGGTGTGCCGTGCCATCGGGCGAACCGTGCCGCGTCAGGCATGGCACGACACGGCTCGTGCCTGACCCGGGCACGGCCCGGTTGACACCTCTATGGGTGTATTAAATTTTATATGGTAATATTTGGTTTTTTTATTACTATTTCATCTTAGAAATTTATGTGTACATGATTAACATATTTTCATTTTTGGTTGTCCTTCTACAGTGGAGGAAGAAATAGGAGGAGTTGTAGAAGAGATAATTAATTGGGTTTGGATTTTCGTTGTTGTTCCAGGACGGACCTTTGAAA
The DNA here is from genome assembly GCA_029783825.1 of Sapria himalayana. NCBI lineage: Eukaryota > Viridiplantae > Streptophyta > Magnoliopsida > Malpighiales > Rafflesiaceae > Sapria > Sapria himalayana. The sequence goes on from JAREIK010003303.1 coordinate 48,862, forward strand.
TGATTATTATCTTGGTTGTTATTAGTTGTATTTTTTTTGTTATATTAACCTGCCTAATTTTAGCAATTACTTAAGTAGTAATTGATGCTACCAATGTTTGTGGTCATCTTTAGCTATCCCTTAATATTTTAAGTAATTGTTTAAAAAATGTAGTATTGCTATTATGGTTAATGTTCACTCGGCTTAACAAAGCCTACTTGTGAAAAAACAAAGAACCAAATTAAGCACACAACTCGGTCCTATTCTATTTAACATTTCTATCCTTTTCTGCACATCTAAGCTTTTGACAAGGTAATGGAACTCGTTTGTGGTATTCAGCCTATTTGACAAAACAAAATTGGCCCAAATTAAGTTTGAAAGATACGTAACTAAGGAATGATAAATAGTACAACAAAAGGTTTCGTCATGAACTAACTTGGCCGGTTTGAAGAAAATAAATTGAAAAAAATATCTGAACTTCGTTCCATCCCATAATGGTTTTCTCCTACCCAAAATCCCCGATCTCGATCCCATCTCATCCCGATATTTTCAACCTATGGGGCGGGTCTGGATCTTCAAAAAAAATCTCCGAACTATGGGAATGGACTAGATATTTGTAATCCCCATCCCGTCCCGTCCCATGAGCACCCCTACCATTTAGAGGTTTATAGGTTTTATTAAAAAAATAAAATAAGAAAAAATTTAATATAACCTTTGAAATTATAACAATTTTTAAATTTTTTTTAAATGTGAATACTATATTTAGTTATGATAATCTTTATTATAAATATATCATGTAAATTTAATATAAACAATTATATTGGTATATATTATAATAATGATCATACAAAAGATTAATAAATAATTTTTAATAAGATAAATATTGTTTAAAATATATTTAATAAACCTAAAATGATTCAAAATCAAAGTGAAATTTTTTACTAAATATTAATTTTAAATTTTTTATTTTTGTATCCATTTATAAGGTTATATATTTTTTGATGAAAAATAAATTATTTAAATTATATTTGTCTAACTATTAATTTATTTTTTGATTTATATTTCTATAAAAATAAACTAATAAATAATTAAAATGTATATATAAAATTTTAATGAATACTAATAAAAATGAGATTTATTATTTATTATTTAGGGTATACCTATTTAATGGTATAAGTTTATTGTGGTTTTGTGGTTAATGACTTTATTGATTTATATGTTTACACATTTAGGTTTTATTTATTGATTTATAGGTTTTATTTAATTAATGAAATAACAAAAAATTTATTTTTATGAATTTTCGTGATTTTTAAAGGTTATAACCTTTGAAAATATAATAATTTTTTAATAGTTCTAAAATATGAATATAATACTTAGTTATAATAATCTTAATAATTATATTTGATGTAAATTCAATATAAAAAATTTTATTAATATATATTATTTTTATGATCAAAAAATAAATTAATAAACTATTATTAATAAGACCGATATTAATTAAAATATATTTCAGAACCCAAAATAATTCAAAATCAAAGTAAATTATATTACTAAATAAAATTATAAATGTTTGAAATTTTGTTTATTTTTATAATCTTATATTTTTTTTCATAAAAAATATATTATTTAAATCATATATGTCTCACTCATTATTTATTTTATAATTAATATTTCTATAAAATTAAACTAAAAAATAAATAAAATGAATATTTAAAATTATAATGAATACAAATAAAAATGAAATTTATTATTTATTATTTAGGTTATATCGGTTTAATGGTTTAAGTATTTAGGGGGTTTTGGGGTTTAGGAGTCTAGAGATTTAAATGTCTAGGCATTTAGTGGTTTATAAGTTTTATTTAAATAATAAAATAATAAAAAAATAATTTTTGTTATTTTTTATCATTTTTGAAGGTTATAACCTTTGAAAATATAATAATTTTTAAAATTTTTTCAAATGTAAATATAATATTTAGTTATAATAATCTTAATAATTATAAGACATTTAACTTCAATATAAGTAATTTTATTGTTAGATATTATAAAATTGATCAAATAATAAATTAATAAACTATTCTTAATAAGATTGATAGCAATTAAAATATAAATGCAAAACCTATATATAATGATTCAAAATCAAAGTAAAATATATTAATAAATAATAATTTTTTGTTTTTAAATTTATACTTATTTCTATATGATTATATATTTTTATTGATTAAAAATAAATTATTAAAAATATAGTTGTCTCTCTCATTATTTATTTTGTAATTAATATTTCTCTAAAAAATAAACTAATAAATAATTAAAATGAATATTTAAAATTATAATGAATACAAGTTAAAATGAGATTTATGATTTATTTTATGTTGTATACCGGTTTAATTGTTTGATTATTTAAGCATTTTGTCGATTAGAAGTTTATCAATTTATGTTTTTTGGTATTTAGTGGTTTATAGGTTTTATTTATATAATAAAAATAAAAATTTTTTTTTTTGAATTTTTCTGATTTTCAATGGTTATTACCTTTAAAAATAAAATAAATTATTAACTTTTTTGAAATGTGAATACTGTGTCTAATTATATTAATCTTACTAATTATATATCATATAAATTCAATATAAATAATTTTAATGATAAATATTATAATAATGATCAAAAATTAAAATAATAAACTATTATTAATAATATTGATATTAATTAAAATATATTTACATAACACAAAATGATTCAAAATCGAATCAAAATATATTACTAAATAATAATATTTAATTTTTAAATTTGTCCTTCAATTTATAAGCTTATTTTATTTTGATTAAAAATAAATTATTTAAATAATATTTGTCTCACTCGAAATTTATTTTGTAATTAATTTTTCTATTATATAAATTTTAAAAATTATTTTATTTTCAAAGGTTATAACCTTTGAAAATCAGTTAAAATAAAAATTTTTTTTTATTATATAAATACAAACTATAAACCAAATGCCTAAAAACATAAATTGCTAAACTTCTAAACGACAAAACCGCTAAATTAACAATCCATTAAACCGATATACAATATATATAATAAATCATAAATCTCATTTTAATTTATATTCATAATAATTTTAAATATTCATTTTAATTATTTATTAGTTTATTTTTTATATAAATATTAATTGCAAAATAAATAAAGAATGAGACAAATATAATTTTAATAATTTATTTTTAATCAAAAAATAAATATAAGCTTATAAAAAGAAGTAAAAATTTAAAAATAAAAAATTATCATTTAGTAATATATTTTACTTTGATTTTGTAATATTATAGGTTTTGCATTTATATTTAAATTGTTATCAATCTTATTAATAATAGTTTATTAATTTATTTTTTGATCATTACTATAATATATATCAATAAAATTACTTATATTGAATTTAAATGTCTTATAATTATTAAGATTATTATAACTAAATATTATTGCTTATCTTCTGAATCATTTTAATATTTGTGATTTTATTTTAAATGAAATATATCTTATTAATAATAAATTATTAATTTATTTTTTGATCATTATTAGAATATTTATCAATAAAAATATTTATATTGAATTTATATGATATATAAATATAATGATTATTATGACAAATTATTATATTCACCTTTGAAAAAAATTTAAAAATTATTATATTTTCAAAGGTTATAAAATTTGAAAATGTGAAAAAATAAAAAAAATATTTTTTTTATTATTTCATTGTTTAAATAAAACCTATACACCACTAAATGCCTAAAGACTTAAATCACTAAACTACAAAATCTCTATACCCCTATATAGATAATTCTTTAAACTGGTATACACTAAATAATAATTAATAAATCTCATTATTATTTGTTTTCAATATAATTTAAAAAAAATCATTTTGATTTTTAGTTTTTTATTTGTATATCTGTATTAATTATAAAATAAATTATGAGTTAAAAATATAATTTATAAAAATTATTTTTCATCAAAAAATTGATAAGCTTATAAAAAGAATAAAAATTTAAAAACAAATAATTATTATCAAGTAATATATTTTGCTTTGCTTTTGAATCATTTTAGGTTTTGATATTATATTTTAAATAATATCAATCTTATTCATAATAAATTTTTAATTTATTTTTTGATAATTATTAGAATATTTATCAATAAAATTGTTTATATTGAATTTATATGATATATAATTATTATGATTATTATAAATAAATATTGTATTCACTTTTGAAAGAAATTTAAAAATAATTATATTTTCAAAAGTTATAACCTTATAAAATGAGAAAAAATAATAATTATAATTTTTTTGTTATTTCATTTTTTAAATAAAACCTATAGATCAGTAAATGATTACTTACTTATATCTGTAAGCTCATAAACCCCGAAACCCCTAAATACATAAACCTTTTAATTGCTATATTCTCCTTATTAAATAATAAATCTCATTTATATTTCTATTTATTATAATTTTAAATATTCATTTTAATTATTTATAGTTTAATTTTTTACAAAATTAATTCAAAATAAATTTCGAATGAGACAAATAATATTTAAATCATTTATATTAAATCAAAAAAAATATATATAGGCTTAAAAAAAGAACAAAAAATTTAAAAATTATTATTTAGTATTATATAGGCTTAAAAAAATATATAGGCTTAAAAAAAGAACAAAAAAATATATAGGCTTAAAAAAAATATAGGCTTAAATATTATTATTTAGTATTATATTTTGATTTGATTTTGAATCATTTTTTGTTATGTAAATATATTTTAATTAATATTTAGATTTTTAATAATAGCTTGATAATTTAATTTTTGATCATTATTATAATATCTATCATTAAAATTATTTATATTTAATTTATATGATATATAGTTAGTAATATTAATATAATTATTTTATTTTTATTATTTACATAAAACCTATAAACCACTAAATGACTAAATACTAACTTGACTTAACTCCTAATCCCTAAAGTTTATAAATACTCAAAACATTAAATTAGTATACTCTAAATAATAAATCATAATTCTCATTTTTATTAGTATACATTATAATTTTAAATATTCATGTTAAAATATTATCAGTTTATTTTTATACAAATATTAATTACAAAATAAATTATTAGTGAGACAGATATAATTTAAATAATGAATTTTCATCAAATAAAAATATATGCTTATAAAAAGAGGCAAAATTTTTAAAATAAAAAATTATTTTTTATTAATATATCTTATTTTGATTTTGAATCATTTTAGAATCTACAATTATATTTTAATTTACATCATTCTTATTAATACTAGTTTATTAATTAATTTATTGATCATTATTATAATATTTTTTAATAAAATTATTTATATTTAATTTACATTATATAAATTTATTAAGATTATTATAAGTAAATATTATATTCACATTTAAAAAAATTAAAAATTATTATATTTTCAAAGGTTATAACCTTCAAGTATTAAAAAAAATCAAAAAATTAAATTTTTTGTTTTTTCATTGTTTAAATAAAAACTATAAATCACTAAATGTCTAACAATTAAATCACAAAACTCCTAAACCACAAAACACCTAAATACTTAAACCATTAAACCAGTATATCCTGAATAATAAATAATAAATCTCAATTTTATTTGTATTCATTATAATTTTAAATATTCATTTTAATTATTTATTAGTTTATTATTATAGAATTATAAATTACAAAATAAATTATGAGTAAGACAAATATAATTTAAATAATTTATTTTTAAAAACAAAAATATAAACTTATAAAAAAGCAAAACATTAAAACAATTATTATTAAGTAAATTTAGATTTTGAATAAATTTAGATTTTGTAAATATATTTTAAATAATATCTATATTATTAATAATATTTTATTAATTTTTTTTTGATCATTATTATAATATCTAGCAATCTGATTATTTATATTGAATTTAAATGACTTATAATTATTAATATTATTATAACTAAATATTATATTTACATTTGAAAAAATTTAAAAATTATTACATTTTCAAATGTTATAACCTTTGAAGATGTGAAAAAATATCAAAAATAATTTTTTCGTTATTTCATTGTTTAAATAAAATTTATAAACTACTAAATGCCTAAAAACATAAATCACTAAACTTTTAAATGACAAAACATCTAAATACTTAAACCATTAAACTGGTATACATTAATAATAATTCATAAATCTCTTTTTAATTTTTATTCAGTATAATTTTAAATTTTTATTTAAATTATTAAATAATTTTTTTTAGAAATATTAATTACAAAATAAATAATTAGTAAGATAGATATAATTTCAATTAAACCAGTATACCCTAAATAATAAAGAATAAATATAAATTTTTTCAATATAATTTTAAATATTCATTTTAATATTTATTTGTATATTTTTATATAAATATTAATTACAAAATAAATTACGAGTTAGACAAATATAATTTATATAAATTATTTTTAATCAAAGAAATATAAATAAACTTTTAAAAAGAAATAAAAATTTCAAAATAAAAATTATTATATAGTAATATATTTTGCTTTTCTTTTGAATCAATTTGGGTTTGTAATTATATTATAATTGATATCTATCTTATTAATAATAGATTATTATTTTATTTTTTGATAATTATTAGAATATCTATCAATAAAATTATTTATATTTAATTTATATAAAATATAAATATAATGATTATTATATCTAAATATTTAATTCACTTTTGAAAAAAAATTAAAAATAATTATATTTTTAAAGGTTATAACCTTTGAAAATATCAAAAAATAATAAAAATATATTTTTTGTTATTTTATTTTTTAAATAAAACCAATAAACTACTAAATGCATACACAATTAAATTAGTAAACTTCTAAACTTAGTAATGCCTAAATACATAAACCATTAAACCGCTATATAATACATAATAATTAATAAATATAATTTTTATTTGTATTTATTATAATTTTAAATATTCATTTTAATTATTTATTAGTTTATTTTTATAGAAATATTTATTAAAAAATAAATTATGAGTGCGAAAAATATAATTTAAATAATTTATTTTTAATCAAAAAAGATATATACGATTATAAAAGAAGTAAAATTTAAAAATTAAAAATTATTATTCAGTAATATAGTTTACTTTAATTTTGAATAAATTTGGGTTTTCTAATTATTTTTTAATTAATAACTATCTTATTATTAAATGTTTATTAATTTAATTTTTGATCATTATTATAATATCTATCAATAAAATTGTTTATTGAATTTATATGATATATAATTATTAATATTATTATAATTAAATATTGTATTCACATTTCAGAAAATCTTAAATTTTATTATATTTTCATAGGTTATAACCTCTGAAAATGAGAAAATATTACAAATTTTTTTTGTTATTTTTTTGTTTAAATAAAACCTATAAAATACTAAATGCGTAATAACATAAATCTATAAACTTCTAAATGTCAAAACCAATAAAATGGTATACATTAATAATAAATCATAAATCTCATTTTAATTTTTATTCAGTATAATTTTAAATTTTTATTTTAATTATTTAGCAGTTTATTTTTATAGAAATATTAATTACAAAATAAATTATTAATGTGACAGAAATAATTTAAATTAAACTGGTGGTATACCCTAAATAATAAATAATAAATCTCATTTTTTTCATTATAATTTTAAATATTCAATTTAATTATTTATTTGTTTATTTTTATATAAATATTAAAAACAAAATAAATTATGAGTTACACAAATATAATTTATATTAATTATTTTTCATCAAAAAAATATAGATAAACTTTTGAAAATAAAAAAAAAATTAAAACAAAAAATTATTATATAGTAATATATTTTGCTTTGCTTCTGAATCATTTTAGGTTTTTTAATTATATTTTAATTGATATTTATCTTATTAATTATAGATTATTAATTTATTTTTTGATCATTATTAGAATAATTTTCCATAAAAATGTTTATATTGAATTTATATGATATATAAATTTAATAATTTTGATAACTAAATATTGTATTCACTTTTGAAAAAATTTTAAAATTTTTATATTTTCAAAGATTATAACCTTCGAACATGTGAAAAAATAAAAAAAAATATTTTTTTTGTTATTTCATTGTTTAAATAAAACCTATAAATCACTAAATGCCTAAACACTTAAATCACTAAACTACAAAATAATGATTCCCCTATATAGATAATCCTTTAAACCGGTATACCCTAAATAATAATTAATAAATCTCTTTTTTATTTGTTTTCAGTATAATTTAAAAAATTCATTTTGATTGTTACGTTTTTTATTTATATATATATATTAATTATAAAAAAAATTATGAGTTAAAAATATAATTTATATAAATAATTTTTCATCAAAAAATAGATACACTTATAAAAAGAATAAAAATTTAAAAACAAATAATTATTATTAAGTAATATATTTTGCTTTGCTTTTGAATCATTTTATGTTTTGATATTATATTCTAAGTAATATCAATCTTATTCATAATAGATTTTTAATTTATTTTTTGATTATTATTATAATATCTATGAATAAAATTGTTTATATTGAATTTATATGATATATAATTATTATGATTATTATAAATAAATACTGTATTCACTTTTGGAAAAAATTAAAAAATTATTATATTTTCAAAGGTCTTAATCTTAAAAAATGAGAAAGAATACAAAAAATAAATTTTTTTTTATTTCTTTTTTAAATAAAACCTATAGACCACTAAATGTTTACTTACTTAAATCAGTAGCTCATAAAACCCGAAACCCCTAAATACATAATACGTATTTTTAATCATAAAAAAATATAAGCTTATAAAAAGATAGAAAAATTAAAAAATTAAATATTATTATTTAGTAAAATATTTTTAATTTATTTTGAATCATTTTGTGTTATGTAAATATATTTTAATTAATATTTATATTATCAATAATAGTTTATTAATTTAGTTTTTGATCATTATTATAATATCTATCATTAAAATTATTTATATTGAATTTATATGATATATAATTAATAAGATTAATATAATTATACATGGTATTCACATTTCAAAAGATTTCAAAAATTATTTTATTTTTAAAGCTTATAACCTTTGAAAATCAAAAAAAATCAAAAAAAAAATCAAAAAAAAAATCAAAAAAAAAATCAAAAAAAAAATCAAAAAAAAATCAAAATTTTTTTTTTATTTTTTTATATAAATAAAACCTATATACCACTAAATGCCTAAAAACATAAATTGCTAAACTCCTAAATGACAAAACCCCTAAATAATCGATCCATTAAACTGGTATACCATATATGATTGTTGGGCAATTGTGCTTCCACGATAGTGAGATTGAGATACAGAAACACAGAACAACATAAAACAAGCAATATATATATCACAATTCAACAACCATCCATGATAGAATCAAAAAACAAGAAATAAATACAGACTATAACGTGGTTCGCTAGTCGCTCAGTAAGACTAACTAAATCCTCCAGAAAATGTTTTTGCGTTACAGATTAAGGCAACAAAAATGTCTTACAGCATGCAGCACATAGAATAGTCGTGATAAATCACACAGAGAGAAGAGAGAGAATGATTAACATTTCCACGGGTCCAAAAATAGCCACCCGAAAATAAAATTACAAAACATTTTATATTTAAATTTCTTTCAGTTCATTTAACCGGAGCGGGTTGGCTCATGAGACGGGTCAGGCTCTGCTCCAATTACGGTCTGCTGTTCGGTTAGCGAGAACTCTGTTATTGTGCTACTGTTACATCCCCAGCCTCTTAATATTTCCTTTCCTGCATTTACATGAAAATATTAAAAAAAAAATATTTTGTTATACAAACAGATTATCAAAAAATAAATTACATATACAGCAATAATAAATCTTAAATCTAATTTTAATTTGTATTCATTATAATTTTAAATATTCATTTTAAATATTTATTAGTTTATTTTTTATATAAATATTAATTACAAAATAAATAATTAGTCAGAAAAATATAACATTAATAATTTACTTTTAATAAAAAAAAATATAATCTTATAAAAAGAAGTAAAAATTTAAAAACAAAAAATTATTATTTAGTAATAAATTTTACATTGATTTTGAATCATTTTACGTTTTGTAATTATATTTTAATTAATATCTATCATATTAATAAAAGTTTATTAATTTATTTGTTGATAATTGATATCATATCTATCAATAAAATTATTTATAACTTGTTTATATTATATATAATTATAATGATTATTATTACTAAATATTTTATTCACATTTTAAAAAAATTTTAAAATTATTATATTTTCAAATGTTATAACCTTTGAAAATGTGAAAAAATAACAAAAATATTTTTTTTGTTATTTCATTGTTAAAATAAATCCTATAAACCACTAAATGCCTAAATACTTAAATCAATAACTCCTAAATCTCGAAAATCCTAAATAGATAATCATTTTAAACCAGTATACACTAAATAATAAATAATAAATCTCAATATTATTTTTTTCATTATAATTTAAAATATTCATCTTAATTATTTATTCATTTATTTTTATATAATTTTTAATTACAGAATAAATTAAGTTAGACAAATATAAATTATATAATTGTTTTTCATCAAAAAAATATAGATAAACTTTTTAAATGAAATAAAATTCAAAACAAAAAAATATTATATAGTAATATATTTTGCTTTATTTCTAAATCATTTTAGGTTTTGTAATTATATTTAAATTTATATTTATCTTATTAATAATAGATTATTAATTTATTCTTTGATCATTATTAGAATATTTAATAATAAAAATATTTATATTGAATTTATATGATATATAAATATAATGATTATTATAACTAAATATAGTATTCACTTTTGAAAAAAATTTAAAAATTATTATATTTTCAAAGGTTATAACCTTTGAAAATATGAAAAAATAAAAAAAATAAATTTTTTGATATTTTTTTTAAATAACACCTATAAACCACTAAATGCATACACAGTTAAATCAATAAACTCTTAAAGCCCATAATGCCAAAATACATAAACCATTAAACCACTATATACTACTTAATAATTAATAAACTAATTTTTAATTCTATTTATTATAATTTTAAATATTCATTTTAATTATTTATTAGTATATTTTTATAGAAATATTAATTACAAAATAAATTATGAGTGCGATAATTATAATATAAAAAATATATATGCTTATAAAAGAATTAAAAATTTAAAAATTAAAAATTGTTATCCAGAAATATATTTTACAATAATTTTGAATCAATTTGGGTTTTGTAATTATTTTTTAATTAATATATATATTAATATCAATAGTTTATACATTTAATTTTGATCATTATTATAATATATATAAATAAAATTCTTTTTTGAATTTATATGATATATAATTATTAATATTATTATAACTAAGTATTGTGTTCACATTTCAAAAAATTTTAAATATTATTATATTTTCAAAGGTTATAACATATGAAAATAAGAAAAAATCATAGAAATTTTTTTTGAAATTTTATTTTTTTAAATAAAATGTATAAACCACTAAAAGCCTAAAAACATAAATTGCTAAAATCCTAAATGAAAAAACCTTTAAAAACATTAACCATTAAACTGGTATTCCCTAAATAATTAATCATGAATGTCATTTTTATTTGTATTCATTATAATTTTAATATTCATTTTAATTATTTATTAGTTTATTTTTATAAAAATATTAATTGCAAAATAAAATTATGAATGAGACAAATATAATTTAAATAATTTATCTTCATCAATAAAATTTATAAGCTTATAAAAAGAATCAAAAATAAAAACTAAAAAATTATTATTTAGTAATATATTTTACTTTGAGTTTGAATCATTTTAGGTTTTGCAAATATATTTTAATTAATATCTATCTTATTAATAATAGTTTATTAATCTATTTTATGATCAGTATTATAATATCGATCAATAAAATTATTTATATTTATTTTACATGATATTTAATTTTTATGATTATTATAATTAAATATTGTATTAACATTTGAAAAAATTTAAAAATTATAATATTTTCAATGGATATAACCATGAAAATGAGAAAAAATCTTAAAAAGAATTTTTTTTGTTATTTAATTATTTAAATAAAACCTATAAACCACAAAATACATAAATACTTAAATTACTTAACTCCTAAACCCTGATACTACTGAACCAGACACACATAGCGATGGACCACAGTACACACGTGCACATATTCTTGTGCATTTTGGTGTAGCATTTAGAGGGGCCAGCAAGTCCTGGAAGCAGCCAGAAATATGGGCCACCAACTTGTAGAGGGCCCCACTAGCAAGCCGGGATGATAATATTCAGACAACTGACGAGACTAAGCAAAGTGGTCGGGAGTAATCCCATGAGTAGCTAGGAGTGGGTCCTACTAGCCCTATCAGGAAGCATTGAGGGACACCCAACCATCGCCCAACAGGAGTAGCGGGTAATCCATGATTAATTGGAGAGCCAGAAAAAGCTGAAGCATCACCAAGCAGGGCCAGTAAGCAATGAAGTCCATACCAGGCAAATAGGAGCGAAAGATTCAAACTTGTAGTTTATGTTTGTAGTCTTATTTATATTTTGGACTTTGTATGCACCATGTACTTGTAGAGACGGACCATGACATACTCACACACACAATCTTGTCTATTCTCTATGTAGCATGCAATGAGGGCACCTGGACCCATGAGTATCTTTATGTGGGGCCCACTAAAGCATTTTTTAAATACACATTATGCGATGCTACTTTCCCGGGAGCAGAAGACCTATCTTTATAGCATTTTGTAATTTTACTTGTATTCTAGCTTGGTTGTACGCGTAGATAATTAGACTTTGAGATGGACCTCATCACACATGCACACCGATGCATGCATATTTTTTGATATTTTGTCAGTGCAACATACAGCCACTTCTTGGAGCTCGAGGTGGAAGCATTCTTACCCAAGAGATACTTTTTTGAGGATCATTGGAGCAAAAGAATGTGGAATTCAGAGGTGAGAATGAATTGACAAAGTGCCGTAGATATGGACTTGTGGATTTATGGGTATTTAGTTTTACATGTATTCCATTGCATAGAAATGGCATAGGCATATGCTTGATGCTGCATGTCTTGCACATGCACAATCTTATATTTGCATAGTTTTAATATGGTGCATCATTCAAGTTCCTCCAAAAGGCTTAGACAAATCCGAATGGAAAGGACGTAGTGCACATAATGATTCAATGCCAACTCTGATGTCCGGGAATTCCAGGTAATTTTAGTTGTATTCGTATGCTTGGAATTATTAGGCATTATGTTTTTTTATGTATTTTATGCATAGAATCATTAAGGTGCATAAGATTGGGTGGGCTGGCCTAAATTAGTCAGCTTTTTAGTCTCTTGTAAGTTTTGTGCCTAAATGATAAATAAAGTGTGTATTTTCCAAAAAAATAACAAAAAAAACCATAAACCCTAAACTTAAAATCATAAACCGTTAACCATAAATTATATCCCTAACCCACAAACCCAAATCCTAAATCTCATGTTTTGCACTTTTATAATCAAATGAGTAAGTGTTAAATTTAAATTGAAATTTACAACTTTTAGGAATGTCATAGATTTATTTTTTTGTATATCTAACACAAAGTCATGACTCAAGGGGTGAGTTATGGTTTCGGTCTCTTTCTTGCTTTAGATTATTCTAGCATTAGCAATGGTCATGATTGTATATTTTGTCTCTAGAACAAAAAATCATATCGATGAGAATATGCCATACCTTATGTCTCTCTATTGAACATATTGTTATGGCACTAAGAATGATCATGAATACATATTTAATCACTATAATATTGGGTCACAGTATTGGATATGACCATAACTTGTGCATTTTATCTTTATATTGCAAAGTCATTGCACTAGGAATGATTGTAACTTGGACATTCCTCAAGAGCAAAAGTCATGACCCTAGAAATAGTTAAAGCTCGAGTACTACTCTTTATAACTTTCTATAGCTAAAATTCATGGGATTGGAAATATCACTATGGCTTTTTCCTTTGATTTGTGACCTCAAGTGTCAATATGCAAGACTAATTTTTGAGCAATGATTAAAACCTTTTATACATTTGAATATGATTCATTTACACCTTTTTGGGTATTGTGAGCTTGTATACATAACTCATTTAATATAAAAAGAAAGATATGATACTTTTCATATCCATATAGATATAAAAAAAAGGCTTAGACATGCCAATAAAATAAATTTTTTTATTCTTGATTGAAAGAGAGCCCATACTTCTTGCCCTGCTTAAATTGCCCTAGGGCTAGTTTGTTCTAATAGGCTACAAGGTCGTTATTTTTTTAGAGGTGCACTATGTTTTAAAAAAATTGCTTTGAGTGTGTGCATGAAAGAAATTTTAGAAGAAATTACAATAATCAATATAAATAGCATCCTCAACAACTAGCTATTTCAACACATAGGGGTACAACTTTGGTTTAGTCTATTAGCGTACATGAGTAAAATTACCTTTGATAGCCCAATGATTCAACATCAAATATGATGAGACATAATAGAGATAATGTGAAAGCTCCTATTATTTTGGTTAGAGCTTTAGCAATCATTCTAGATTTGAGAGAGGAAGAAAATAAATTATTTTAATTATTAAATATAATTTTAATTTTAATTTTAATTATTTATCAGCTTATTTTTATAGAAATATTAATTACAAAAAAAATTATTAGTGAGACAGATGTAATTTAAATTAAACCGGTATATCCTAAAATATAAATAATAAATCTAATTTTTTTTCATTTTAATTTTAAATATTCAAATTTAATTATTTATTTGTTTATTTTTATATAAATATTAATTACAAAATAAATTATGAGTTACACAAATATAATTTATATAAATTATTTTTCATCAAAATAATATAGATAAACTTTTTATAAGAGAAAAAAAAATTCAAAACAAAAAATTATTATATAGTAAAATATTTTGCTTTGCTTCTGAATCATTTTAGGCTTTGTAAATATATTTTAATTGATATCTATCTTATTATTAATAGATTATTAATTTATTTTTTCATCATTATTAGAATATTTATCGATAAAAATGTTTATATTGAATTTATATGATATATAAATATAATGATTATTATAACTAAATATTGAATTCACTTTTGAAAAAAATTTAAAAATTATTATATTTTCAAAGGTTATAACCTTATAAAATGAGAAAAAATAATAAAAATAATTTTTTTTTATTTTATTTTTAAAAAAAACCTATAGATCATTAAATTCTTACTTAAATCAGAAAGCTCATAAATCCCAAAACCCCTAAATACATAAACATTTTAACAACTATTAACTACTTAATAAAAAATATATCTCATTTTTATTTCTATATATTTTAATTTTTAATATTCATTTTAATTATTTATAGTTTTATTTTTTAGAAAACTTAATTACAAACTAAATTTCGAGTGAAACTAATATTATTTAAATAATTTATTTTAATAAAAAAAATATAAGCTTATAAAAATAAGGCAAATTTTAAAAATTATATTTTATTATTTAGTAATATATTTTGATTTGATTTTGAATCATTTTGAGTTATGCAAATATATTTTAATTAATATTTATATTATTAAAAATAGTTTATTAATTTAATTTTTGATCATTATTATAATATCTATCATTAAAATTATTTATATTGAATTTATATGATATATAATTAGTATGATTAATATAATTATGCATGGTATTCACATTTCAAAATATTTTAAAAATTATTTTTTTTCAAAGGTTATAACCATTAAAAAATAGAAAAAATAAAAAATTAAAATTTTAAATTTTTATTATATAAATAAAACCTATAAATCATTAAATAATAAAACCATTAAACCAGCATACCATATATAATAAATCATAAATCTCATTTTAATTTGTATTCATTTTAATTATTTATTAGTTTGTTTTTTATAGAAATATCAATCACAAAATAAATAATGAGTAAGACAAATATAATTTTAAAAATTTATTTTTAATCAAAAAAAATAAGCTATATATAGAAGTAAAAATTTAAAAACAAAAAATTATTTTTTGTAATATATTTTACTTTGATTTTGAATCATTATATATAGGTTTTGCTTGCTATCAATCTTATTAATAAAAGTTTATTAATTTATTATTTGATCATTTTTATAATATATAACAATAAAATTACTTATATTTAATTTAAATGTCTTATAATTATTAAGATTATTTTATTATTTAAATAAAACTTATAAACCACTAAATGCCTACACATTTAAATCTCTAGACTCCTAAACCCCAAAACCCCCTAAATACTTAAACCATTAAACCTATATAACCTAAATAATAAATAATAAATCTCATTTTTATTTCTATTCATTATAATTTTAAATATTCATTATAATTTTAAATATTCATTTTAATTATTTTAGAGTTTATTTTTATAGAAATATTAATTACAAATTAAATAATGAGTGAGACATATAATTTAAATAAATTATTTTTTATGAAAAAAAAATATTATAAAAATAAACAAAATTTCAAAAATTTAAAATTTTATTTAGTAATATAATATACTTTGATTTTGAATTATTTTGGTTTCTACAAATATATTTTAATTAATATCTATCTTATTAATAATAGTTAATTTATTTATTTTTCGATCATTATAATAATATATATTAATACAATTTTTTATATTAAATTAACATCAAATATAAGTATTTATAAATTTTTATATTTATTAGTATTCATTATAATTTTAAATATTCATTTTAATTTTTTATCAATTTTTTTTTATAGAAATATTAATTACAAAATAAATTATTAGTGAGACAAATATAAATTAAATAATTTATTTTTCATCAAAAAAAATATATGCTTATAAAATGATGCAAAATTTTTAAAATAAAAAAATTATTATTTTGTAATATATCTTATTTTGATTTTGAATCATTTTTCATTCTACAATTATATTTTAATTTATATAATTCTTATTAATACTAGTTTATTAATTTATTGATTGATCATTATTATAATATCTATTAATAAAATTATTTATATTTAGTTTAAATTATATATAATTATTAAGATTATTATAACTAAATATTATATAGACATTTAAAAAAATAATAAATTATTATATTTTCAAAGGTTACAACCTTCAAAAATTAAAAAAAAATTCAAAAAATTAAATTTTTTGTTTTATAATTCTTTAGATAATAACTATAAATCAATAAAGGTCTAAACACTTAAATCACTAAACTCCTAAACCCAAAAACACCTAAATACTTAAACCATTAAACCAGTCTATCTTGCATAAAAGACATTTAAATTAAATATAAGTAATTTTATTTTTAGATATTATAAAATTGATCAAATAATAAATTAATAAACTATTCTTAATAAGATTGATAGCAATTAAAATATAATTACAAAACCTAAATATAATGATTCAAAATCAAAGAAAAATATATTACTAAATAATAATATTTTGTTTTTAAATTTTTACTTCTTTTTATATGCTTATATATTTTTTTTGATTAAAAATAAATTATTAAAATTATAGTTGTCTCGCTCATTATTTATTAAGTAATTAATATTTCTATAATTAAATAAACTAATAAATAATTAAAATGAATATTTAAAATTATAATGAATACCAATTAAAATGAGATTTATGATTTATTATATGTGGTATACCAGTTTAATGGTTTGATTATTTAGGAGTTTTGTCATTTAGGAGTTTATAAATTTATGTTTTTATGTATTTTGTGGTTTATAGGTTTTATTTATATAATAAAAATAAAAAAAGTTTTTTTAGATTTTTTCTGATTTTCAAAGGTTATAACCTTTGAAAAAAAAATAATTTTAAATCTTTTTTGAAATGTGAATACCATGTATAATTATATTAATCTTACTAATTGTATATCATATAAATTCAATATAAATAATATTAATGATAGATATTATAATAATGATCAAAAATTAAATTAATAAACTATTATTAATAATATTAATATTTATTAAAATATATTTAAATAACACAAAATGATTCAAAATCAAATCAAAATATATTACTAAATAATAATATTTAATTTTTAAAATTTTCCTTCTTTTTATAAGCTTATATTTTGTCAAATATTAAAATAAATTATTTAAATAATATTTGTCTCACTCGAAATTTATTTTGTAATTAATTTTTCTAAAAAGTTAAACTATAAATAATTAAAATTAATATTTAAAATTATAATAAATAGAAATAAAAATGAGATTTATTATTTATTAAGTCGTATATAGCTGTTAAAAGGTTTATGTATTTAGGGGTTTAGGATTTATGAGCTTACTGATTTAAGTAAGTAAGCATTTATTGATCTATAGTTTTAATTTAAAAAATGAAATAACAAAAAATTTATTTTTTTTTATTTTTTGACATTTTCAAAGGTTATAACCTTTGAAAATATAATAATTTTAAAATTATTTTCAAAATTTAATACAATATTTAGTTATAATAATCATTATATTTATATATCATATAAATTCAATATAAACATTTTTATTGATAAATATTCTAATAATAATGAAAAAAATAACTTAATAATCTATTATTAATAAGATAAATATCAATAAAATATAATTACAAAACCTAAAATGATTCAGAAGCAAAGCAAAATATATTACTATACAATAATTTTTTGTTTTGAAATTTTTTTTTCTTTTAAAAAGTTTATCTATAATTTTTTGATGAAATATAATTTATATAAATTATATTTGTGTAAATCATAAATTATTTTGTAATTAATATTTATATAAAAATACACAAATAAATAATTAAAATCAATATTTAAAAGTATAATTAAAAAATGAGATTTATTATTTATTATTTAGGGTATATCAGTCTAATTTAAATTAGATCTATCATAGTAATAATTTATTTTGTATTTAATATTTCTATAAAAATAAACTAAAAATTAATTAAAATAAAAATTTAAAATTTTACTTAATAAAAATTAAAATGATATTTTTGAATTATTATTAATGTATACTAGTTTAATGGTTTAAGTATTTAGAGGGTTTGTATTTTAAAAGTTTAGCGATTTAGGTTTTATTAGGCATTTAGTTGTTTATAGGTTTTATTTAATCAATAAAATAATATTAAAAAATTCAATATAATAATATTTGAAAATATAATAATATTTAAAATTTTTTCTAAATTTCATAGGTTATAACATTTGAAAATATAATAATATTTAAAATTTTTTGAAATGTGAATACAATATTTAGTTATAATAATATTAGTTATTATATATGATATAAATTCAATATAAATAATTTTATTGATAGATATTATAATAATGATCAAAAATTAAATTAATAAACTATTAATAATAAGATAGATATTAATTAAAAAATAATTACAAAACCCAAATTGATTCAAAATTAAAGTAAAATATATTACTGGATAATAATTTTTAATTTTTAAAATTTACTTCTTTTATAAGCGTATATATTTCTTTTGATTAAAAATAAATTATTTAAATTATATTTCTCACACAAATAATTTATGTTATAATAAATATTTCTATAAAAATAAACTAATAAATAATTAATTGAATATTTATAACTATAATAAATAGAAATTAAAATTAGATTTATTAATTATTATGTATTATATAGCAGTTTAATGGTTTATGTATTTAGGTATTACTAGGTTTAGGTGTTTACTAATTTAATTGTGTATGCATTTAGTGGTTTATAGGTTTTATTTAAAAAATAAAATAACTAAAACATTTATTTTTATTATTTTTTGATATTTTCAAAGGTTATAACCTTTAAAAATATAATAATTTTTAATTTATTTTCAAAAGTGAATTCAATATTTAGTTATAAAAATCATTATATTTATATATCATATAAATTCAATATAAACAATTTTAGTGATAAATATTCTAATAATTATCAAAAAATAAATTAAAAAAAATATTATTAATAAGATTGATATCAATTAAAATATAATTACAAAACATAAAATGATTCATAAGCAAAGAAAAATATATTAGTATATAATATTTTTTTGTTTTGAATTTTTTTTTATAATAAAAAGTTTATCTATATTTTTTTGATTAAAAATAATTTACATAAATTATATTTTTCTAACTCAAAATTTATTTTTTAATTAATATTTATATAAAAATTAAAAAAATAATAATTAAAATGAATATTTAAAATTATAATGAAAAAAAAATGAGATTTATTATTTATTATTTAGGGTATACAGGTTAAATTTAAGTTATATCTGTCTCCCTAATAATTTATTTTGTAATTAATATTTCTATAAAAATAAACTGATAAATAATTAGAATATAAATTTAAAATTATACTGAATAAAAATTAAAATTAGATTTATGATTTATTATTAATGCATACAAGTTTAATGGTTTAAGTATTTAGAGGTTTTGTCGTTAGGAGTTTAGCGATTTATGTTTTTAGGCTTTTAGTGCTTTATAGGTTTTATATAATAAAATAAAATAACAAAAAAAATTTCTATAATTTGTTATCATTTTCATAGGTTATAACCTTTGAAAATATAATAATATTTACAATTTTTTGAAATGTGAATACAATATTTAGTTATAATAATATTAATAATTATAAATCATATAAATTCAATATAAACAATTTTATTGATAAATAATATAATAATGATCAAAAATTAAGTTAATATACTATTAATAAAAAGATAGATATTAATTGAAAAATATTTACAAAACCCAAATTGATTCAAAATTAATGTAAAATATATTACTGGATAATAATTATTAATTTTTAAATTTTTACTTCTTTTATAAATGTATATTTTTTTTATTAAAAATAAATTTATTAAATTATATTTGTCGCACTCATACTTTATTTTTTAATAAATATTTCTATAAAAATAAACTAATAAATAATTAAAATGAATATTTAAAATTATAATAAATAGAAATAAAATTAGATTTATTAATTATTAAGTAGTATATAGAAGTTTAATGGTTTATGTATTTATGCATTACGGGATTTAAGAGTTTACTGATTTAACTGTGTATGCATTTAGTGGTTTATAGTTTTTATTTAAAAAATAAAATAAAAAAATTATTTTTATTATTTTTTGAAATTTTCAAATGTTATAACCTTTGAAAATATAATAATTTTTAATTTTTTTAAAAAAGTGAATAAATATTTATATATAATAATTATAATAATTATATATCATATAAATTCAATATAAACAATTTTATTGATAGATATTTTAATAATTATCAAAATATAAATTAAAAATCTTTTATGAATAACATTGATATTATTTAAAATATAATATCAAAACCTAAAATGATTCAAAAGCAAAGCAAAATATATTACTTGATAATAATTATTTGTTTTTAATTTTTATTCTTTTTATAAGCTTAATAATTTTTTGATGAAAATAATTTTTATAAATTATATTTTTAACTCATAATTTATTTTATAATTAATATATATATATAAATAAAAAACTAAATAATCAAAATAAATTTTTAAAATTATAATGAAAACAAATAAAAATGAGATTTATTAATTATTATTTAGGGTATATCGGTTTAAAAGATTATCTATATACGGGCATCAGGATTTTGTAGTTTAGTGATTTTAGTGGTTAGGTATTTAGTGGTTTATAAGTTTTATTTAAACAATAAAATAACAAAAAAAATATTTTTTTTATTTTTTCACATGTTAAAAGATTATAATCTTTGAAAAAATAATAATTTTAAAATTTTTTTCAAAAGTGAATATAATATTTAGTTATAATAATGAAATAATAATTTTCATTATTATAATGTTAAGTGTTTAGGCATATAAAATAGATTATAATCTATTTTTTCACCTGTTAGCAATTTATGTTTTTAGGAATTTAGTGGTTTATAGGTTTTATTCAAACAATGAAATAACAAATAAATTATTTTTTATATTTTTTCAAAATTTCAAAGGTTATAACTTTTGAAAATATAATAATTTTAAAATTTTTTAAAAATGTGAATACAATATATAGTAATGATAAATATCATACCTATATATAATATAAACTAAATATAACCAATTTTATTGATAGATATTATATCAATTATCAAAAAATAAATTAATAAACTTTTATATATATGATAGATATAAATTAAAATATAATTAAAAAACTTAAAATGATTCAAAATCAAAGTAAAATTTATTACTAAATAATAATTTTTTTTTAGTTTTTACATCATTTTATAAGCTTATATGTTTTTTTGATGAAAAATATATTATTTAAATTATATTTGTATCACTCATAATTTATTTTGTAATTAAAATTTCTTTAAATTATTTAAATTATATTTAAGGTTTACGAGTTTAAAGGTTTAAGTATTTAGGTGCTTAGGGGTTTAAGAGTTTAGATATTTATGTATTTAGGCATTTAATGGTTTATAAGTTTTATTTAAACAATGATATAACAAAAAATTTATTTTTGTTATTTTTTCTCAATTTTGAAAGTTATAAACTTTGAAAATATAACAATTTTTAAATTTTTTTTATATGTGAATACTATATTTAGTTATGATAATCTTAATAATTATATATCATGTAAATTCAATATAAACAATTATATTTAAATATATTATATTAATGATCAAAAAAAAAATAAACTATTATTAATAAGATAGTTATAATTTTAAATATATTTGCAAAACATAAATTTATTCAAAATCAAAGTAAAATATATTACAAAATAATACTTTCTTTGATGTTTTGCTTCTTTTTATAAGTTTATATTATTTTTTATTAAAAGTAAATTATTTAATTTATATTTGTTTTCATCATAATTTTATTTTAATTTATAATTCTATAAAAATAAACTAAAAAATAATTAAAATGAATATTTAAAATTATAATGAATACGAATAAAATAGAGATTTGTTATTTATTATTCAGGATATACTAGTTTAATGGTTTAAGTATTTAGGTGTTTTGGGGTTTAGTGATTTAAGTGTTTAGGCCTTAAGTGATTTATAGTTTTTATTTAAAGAATAAAAAAATAAAAAGTTCAATTTTTTATTTTTTGTTAATTTTTGAAGGTTATAACCTTTGAAAATATAATAATTTTTAATTTTTTTAAATGTGAATATAATATTCAGTAATAATAATCTTAATAATTATATAAAATGTAAACTCAATATAAATAATTTTATAAATAGATATTATAATAATGATCAATAAAAAATATAAAAACTATTATTAATAAGAATGTTATAAATTAAAATATAATTGTAAAATCTAAAATTATTCAAAATAAATATAAAATATATTACTAAATAAATAAATTTTTGTTTTTAAAATTTTGCCTCTTTTTATAAGGATAAATATTTTTTTTGATGAAAAATAAATTATTTAAATAGATATGTCTCAGTAATAATTTATTTTGTAATTAATATTTCTATAAAAATAAACTGATAAATAATTAAAATAAAAATTTAAAATTATACTTAATAAAAATTAATGTACACATGTTTATTAATGTATACCTGTTTAATGGTTTAAGTATTTAGAGGTTTTGTCGTTTAGGAGTTTAGCAATTTATGTTTTTAGGCATTTAGTGGTTTATAGGTTTTATTTAAACAATAAAATAACAAAAAAAAAATTTGTAATTTTTTCTCATTTTTATAGGTTATAACTTTTGAAAATATAATAACATTTAAAATTTTTTGTAATGTGAAAAGAATATTTAGTTATAATAATATTAATAATTATTTATCATATAAATTCAATATAAACAATTTTATTGAGATATTAATATAATAATGATCAAAATTTAAATTACAAAACTATTAATAAAAAGATTGATATTAATTAAAAAAAATTTACAAAACCCAAATTGATTCAAAATTAAAGTAAAATATATTAAAATATAATAATTTTTAATTTTTACTTCTTTTATAGGCATATATTTTGTTAGATTAAAATTAAATTAATTAAAATATATATGTCGCTCTCATAATTAAATTTGTAATAAATATTTCTATAAAAATAAACTAATAAATAATTAAAATGAATATTTAAAATTATAATAAATAAAATTAAAATTAGATTTATTAATTATTAAGTAGTATATAGTGGTTTAATGGTTTATGTATTTAGGCATTATGAGGTTTAGGAGTTTATTGATTTAACTGTGTATGCATTTAGTGGGTTATAGGTTTTATTAAAAAAATAAAATAATAGAAAATTTATTTTTATTATTTTTTAATATTTTCAAAGGTTCTAACCTTTGAAAATATAATAATTTTTAATTTTTTTAAAATGTGAATACAATATTTAGTTATAATAATCATTATATTTTTATATCATATAAATTCAATATAAACAATTTTATTGATAAATATTCTAATAATGATCAAAAAATAAATTAATAATCTATTATTAATAAGATAGATATCAATTAAAATATAATTACAAAACCTAAAATGATTCAAAAGGAAAGCAAAATATATTACATTATAATAATTTTTTGTTTTGAAATTTTTTTTTTAAAAAAAGTAAATCAATAATTTTTTGATCAAAAATAATTTATATAATTTATATTTGTTTAACTCAATTTATTTTGTAATTAATATTTATATATAAATAAACAAATAAATAATTAAGATGAATATTTAAAATTATAATAAAAAAAATGAGATTTATTATTTATTATTTAGGGATGCCAGTTTAATTTAAATTATATATGTCTCACTAATAATTTATGTTTTAATTAATATTTCTATAAAATAAATAGATAAATAATTAGAATAAAAATTAAAATTTATAATGAATAAAAATTTAAATGAGATTTATGATTTATTATTAATGTATACAAGTTTAATGATTTAATTATTAGAGGTTTTATCATTAGAAGTTTAGCGATTTTTGTTTTTAGGCTTTAATGGTTTATGGGTTTTATTTAAAAAAATAAAATAACAAACAAAATTTCTATAATTTTTTATCATTTTCATAGGTTATAACATTTGAAAATATAATAATATTTAAAATTTTTTGAAATTTTAATACAATATTTTTTTATAATAATATTAATAATTATATATCATATAAATTAAATATAAATAATTTTATTGATAGATATTATAATAATGATCAAAAATTAATTTTATAAACTATTAATATTAAGATAGATATTAATTACAAATTATTTACAAAACCCAAATTGATTCAAAATTCAAGTAACATATATTACTTGATAATAATTTTTAATTTTTAAATTTATACTTCTTTTATAAGCGTATATTTTTATTAGATAAATAATATATTATTTAAATTATATTTGTCCCACTCATAATTTATTTTGTAATAAATATATCTAAAAAATTCACTAATAAATATATAAAATGAATATTTAAAAATATAATAAATAGCAATAAAAATTAGATTTATTAATTATTAAGTAGTATTTAGCGGTTTAATGGTTTATGTATTTAGGCATTACGGGGTTTAGAAGTTTACTGATTTAACTTTATATGCGTTTTGTAGGGCTGCTCATGGGATTCGGAGATTCGCGACCCGACCCGAAGTCTTGTCCCGAAAGAATCGGGACTGACAAAATCCATTGGCTTTGACTTTTCCCGTCCAGTTCTGTCACGTATTTTTTCTTTCGGGATGGTTCGGGATCTTAAGCAATATCCATCCAGAGAACCGTCCCATCCTAAAAAACTGATACTAGAACCAAGAATATATATATATATATATAACATGAAGATGCCACCAATTCCGCTAGTGGCCATCCAATTCCGACGCACCTATTGCTATTCCGACTATTTCCAGGCCACCTCACTCCTTTCCAGTCGTGTTCAATTAGGTCCAGCCCTTGTCCGTCGCACTTCTAGTTGCCTCCACCGTGTCCCAAATGCCACCAGCCTTTTGGTTTGTTTTTCTGAAGAGAATTGAGTGATTAATTATTAATATTATGTGTTTCACTCAGTTTTGTTGAGTATTGGTTGTGGTGTTGTGGTTGGGCCGAATGAGTGGGCTGAATGTGTTATAGTCAATTTTTACAGCTTGCTTATTTGAAATATTTATATGTATTTATGCTTAACATATCTTATTAATTAATGGCAATGCAGATGACACAATCCAACGGTAAATGAAAAATACAATAAATTGAAGATGATCACATCTCAAATGATCAAAGTACTGGTAAATGCAATCATCATTTTTTCACGAACCCTCCTATTGTTATGGCAGGTTCTTCAATTCCAATTGTAAAAGAAAGTTAAGGTACATCTGAACCTCAAGCTCATAAAAAGTATAAGTCTGCTGTTTGGGAAACTTTATGAGATATTAGTTGATTCAGAGGGAAATGAAACTGTTAGGGAAGCTTGTATATGGTTCAAGAAAGAATACTTGGCAAAAAGTGTTCAAGGTACTTCGGGTTTATGGAAATATTTGAGAAAGACTTGAAAGAAACTTATACACAAAAAAGAATTAATAGAAGCTCACAAAGGTAAAGACAAGTCACAATCTTTGTTGAGTTTCACTAAAGGTACTATTTCAGAGGATAATAAATTAACTTGTTGGCAATTTGATCAACTAGTTAGGGAGGCTTTGGTGAAAATGATCATAAAAGAGGAATTGCCTTTTTGTTTTGTTGAGAGGTATGTGTTTAAGAAGTTTTGTGAAGTTGGTGTGCCTCAAATTAAAATTCCATCTAGGCACTCTATAATGAGGGATTGTTTTTCTTTGTTTGTGAGGGAAAAGAAGAAATTATTTTATAGCATATCATCTCATTGTTGTAGAGTTTCATTGACTTCCGACACTTGGACTAGCATTCAAATTTTGTCTTATATATGTTTGACTGTTCATTTCATTGATTATCAATGGAATATGCATAAAAGGATTTTGAACTTTTGCATAATTAAAAGTCATTCTGGAGTTAATATTAGAAATGCTATTGAGGTTTGCATGAATGAATGGGGTTTGAGAAAGATGATGTTCATTACTGTTCACAATGCATGAAATAATGATGTTGCAGTTGAACAATTGAAAAAAAAAGGCTTGTGAAGAAAAGTGTTGTACCTTTGAGAGGCGAGCATTTCCATATGAGATATTGTGTTCATATCCTAAACTTAATTATCAGAGATGGCATTGCAGTAGTTGAGTGTACTATTCAAAAAATTAGAGGTATGGTGAAATATGTGAGGAGCAGTCCTAAAAGATTAGATATGTTTAAGTTATGTGTTGAAGAAGCAAACTTGACATATAGATCTTCATTGCAATTAGATTGTCCTACAAGATGGTATTAAACTTATTTGATTCTACTAACTGATATAAAATATCAAAAAGAATTTGATAAGTTGGAGGATAAAGACAAAAGGTTTTTGAAGGAGTTTGGTTCAAACGTTCCAACTGAGAGAGACTGAACAAATGCCAAAATTTTGGCTCATTTCTTGAAAACTTTTTATGAGGTAACTTGTAAATTTTCTAGCTCATAATATTCTTCCTCTAGTGTTTATTTTCCTGAGATTATTCGAATTTCGAAAAAAATTGAGCTTTGTGAAAATAGTATAGATATAATGGTGTCTGAAATGTGTATGAAAATGAGGCATAAATTCAACAAATATTAGGATTCTCTTCGATCAACAAATATTATGCTTTTTGCAGCAGTAGTGTTGGATCGTAGATATAAGCTCAAATATCTCAAGGTTAAGTACACTTAGCATTATGGAGAGGAATTGACTAAAAATATGGTGAAAAAGGTTATAAATGCTTTAAATGAGATGATAGATGATTTTAATGATTTAAATAATGATGAATCAAAAGAATATGATTTCTCTTCTACTGTGTTGAGGAAAAATGATGATTTCTTGATGGTAGTGATACTTATGTTGATGATTTTTTTTGTTGAATTGGAGAAAGAATAAGAAGTTGCATTTTTGGAAGAGTTGGATGGGGACTTGGGGGACAAACTTGAAAAAAATAGAATTGATTTTGATCTTCTAAACTGGTGGAAGGTAAATGATGTTATGTATCCTTCTTTGGAAAATGTAGCAAGGGATGTATTTGCTATCCAAGCATATACTATGGCCTACCAATCTACATTTAGCACTGGGGGGAGAACATTAGATAAATTTTGGAGTTCTTTAACACCTATTATAGCTGAATATCTCATATCATATGTCTACAAGATTGGTTGAGAAGCTCAAACAACCCTATTGAAATTGAAGAATTAGTTCAATACTTTGATGATAATGAATCAGGTTAGTATACAAATCTTGTAAATTTTAATTTCACTTTTACTTATTTTATTCATTCAATTTAATAAAAATATGGTTCAATTACTATTTTCAGAGGGGTCACAAGATCCAAATTTTTTTCCAACTATAGTTGGCCAAATAAATTTGGAATGGATGTATTAAATTTTATAAGGTAATATTTTGTTTTTTTATTACACTTTCATCTTAGAAATTTATGTCTACATGATTAACATGTTTTCATCTTTGGTTGTCCTTCTATAGTGGAGGAAGAAAAGGGAGAAGTTGTAGAAGAGATAATTAATTGGGTTTGGATTTTCGTTGTGTTCCGGGATGGACCTTTGAAATGATTATTATCATGGTAGTTATTAGTTGTATTTTTTTTGTTATATTAAGCTGCTTAATTTTAGCAATTAGTTAAGTAGTAATTGCTGCTAGCAGTGTTTGTGGTCATCTTTAGCTATTCCTTAATATTTTAAGTAATTGTTTAAAAAATGTAGTATTGCTATTATGGTTAACTTTTACTCGGCTAAACAAAGCCAACTTGTGACAAAACAAAGAACCAAATTAAGCATACAACTCGGTCTCGTTCTATTTAACATTTCTATCCTTTTCTGCACATCAAAGCTTTTGACATGGTAATGGAACTAATTTGCGGTATTCAGCCTATTAGACAAAACAAAATTGGCCCAATTTGAGTTTGAAAGATACATAACTAAGGAATAATAAATGGTACAACAAAAGGTTTAGACATAAACTAACTTGGCCGGTTTGAAGAAAATAAATTGAAAAAAATGTCCGAACTCTGTTCCGTCGCGGAATCATTTTTTCCTAACCAAAATCCACGATCTACTTTCCGTCCCATCTCGATATTTTCAACGAATGGGACGGGTCTGGATCTTCAAAAAAAAATCTCCGAATTGTGGGAAAGGACTGGAGATTTGTAATCCCACTCCCATCCCGTCCCATGAGCACCCCTAGCATTTAGAGGTTTATAGGTTTTATTTAAAAAAAAAATAACAAAAAATTTAATTTTATTATTTTTTGATATTTACAAAGGTTATAACCTTTGAAAATATAATAATTTTTAAATTATTTTCAAATGTGAATACAATATTTAGTTATACTAATCATTATATTTATTATCATATAAATTCAATATAAACAATTTTATTGATAAATATTCTAATAATGATCAAAAAAATAAATTAATAATCTATTATTAATAAGATAGATATCAATTAAAATATAATTACAAAACCTAAAATGATTAAGAAGAAAAGCAAAATATATTACTATATAATAATTTTTTGTTTTGAAATTTTTTTTATTTTAAAAAGTTTATCAATAATTTATTGATGAAAAATAATTTATATAAATTATATTTGTCTAACTCAATTTATTTTGTAATTAATATTTATATATAAATAAACAATTAAATAATTAAAATGAATATTTAAAATTATAATGAAAAAAATGAGATTTATTATTTATTATTTAGGGATACCGGTTTAATTTAAATTAGATCCGTCTCACTAATAATTATTTTTGTAATTAATTTTTATATAAAAATAAACTGATAAATAATTAAAATAAAAATTTAAAATTATACTGAATAAAAATAAAAATGAGATTTAAGATTTATTATTAATGTATATCAGTTTAATAGTTTAAATATTTAGAGGTTTTGTCGTTAGGAGTTTAGCGATTTATGTTTTTAGGCTTTTAGTGGTTTATAGGTTTTATATAAAAAAATAAAATAACAAAAAAAATATTTTTATAATTTGTTATCATTTTCATAGGTTATAACCTTTCAAAATATAATAATATTTACAATTTTTTGAAATGTGAATACAAAATTTAGTTTAAATATTATTAATAATTATATATCATATAAATTCAATATAAACAATTTTATTGATAGATAATATAATAATGATCAAAAATTAAATTAATAAACTATTAATAAAAACATAGATATTAATTAAAAAATATTTACAAAACCCAAATTGATTCAAAATTAAAGTAAAATATATTACTGGATAATAATTTTTAATTTTTAAATTTTTACATCTTTTAGCACCGTATATTTTTTTTTATTCAAAATAAATTAATTAAATTATATTTGTCACACTCATACTTTATTTTGTAATATTATTTCAATAAAAATAAAATAATAAATAATTATAATGACTATTTAAAATTATAATAAATAGATATAAAAATTAGATTTATTAATTATTAAGTAGTATATAGCAGTTTAATGGTTTATGTATGTTGGCATTATGGGGTTTAGGAGTTTTCTTATTTAACTATGTATGCATTTTGTGGTTTATAGGTTTCATTTAAGAAAAAATAAAAAAAAATTATTTTTATTATCTTTTGATATTTTCAAAGGTTATAACCTTTGAAAATAAAATAATATTTAAATTTTTTTCAAAAGTGAATGCAATATTTATTTATAATAATCATAATAATTATATATCATTTAAATTCAATATAAATAATTTTATTGATAGATATTCTAATAATTATCAAAAAATAAATTAAAAATCTATTATGAATAAGATTGATATTACTTAAAATATAATATCAAAACCTAAAATGATTTAAAAGCAAAGCAAAATATATTACTTAATAATAATTATTTGTTTTTAAATTTTTATTCTTTTTATAAGCTCATCTATTTTTTGATGAAAAATAAATTTTTATAAATTATATTTTTAATTCATAATTTATTTTATAATTAATATATATATATATATAACTAAATAACCAAAATGAATTTTTTAAATTACAATGAAAACAAATAAAAATGAGATTCATTAATTATTATTTAGGGGATACCCGTTTAAATGATTATCTATATAGGGGTATCGGGATTTTGTAGTTTAGTGATTTAAGTCTTTAGGCATTTAGTGATTTATAGGTTTTATTTAAACAATGAAATAATAAAATTTTTTTTTCTTTTTTCGCATGTTCAATGGTTATAATCTTTGAAAATATAATAATTTTAAATTTTTTTTCAAAAGTTAATTCAATATTTAGTTATTATAATTATTAAATTTATATATCATATAAATTAAATATAAATATATTTATTGATAACTATTCTAATAATGATCAAAAAATAAATTAATAATCTATAATTAATAAGTTTGATTTCAATTAAAATATATTTACAAAACCTAAAATGATTCAGAAAAAAAGAAAAATATATTACTATATAATAATTTTTTGTTTTTAATTTTTTCTTCTTTTAATAAGTTTATCTATATTTTATTGTGGAAAAATAATTTATATAAATTATATTTATCTAACTTATAATTTATTTTGTATTTAATATTTATATAAAAATAAACAAATAAATAATTCAAATGAAAATTTAAAATTATAATTAAAAAAATAAAAATGAGATTTATTATTTATTATTTATTATTTAGGATATAACTGTTTAAAAATATTTATCTATTTAGGGTTTTCGAGATTTAGAATTTATTGATTTAAGTATTTAGGCATTTAATGGTTTATAGCTTTTATTTATACAATGAAATAACAAAAAATTTATTTTTGATATTTTTCAAATTTTCAAATGTCATAACATTTGAAAATATAATAATTTTAAAATTTTTTAAAAATTCGAATACAATATTTAGTAATAATAATTATTATAACTATATATAATATAAAATAAATATATAAAATTTTATTGATAAATATTATATCAATTATCAAAAAATAAATTAATAAACAATTATTAATATGATAGATATAAATTAAAATATAATTAAAAAACCTAAAATGATTAAAAATCAAAGAAAAATTTATTACTAAATAATAATTTTTTTTAGTTTTGCATCATTTTATAAGCTTATATTTTTTTTAAAGAAAATATATTATTTAAATTATATTTGTCACTCAATTTATTTTGTAATTAATATTTCTATAAATTATTTAAATTATATTTAAGGTTTACAAGTTTAAAGATTTATGTATTTAGGGGCTTCGGGGTTTAGGAGTTTAAAGATTTATGTATTTAGGCATTTATTGGTTTATAAGTTTTATTTAAACAATGATATAACAAAAAATTTATTTTTATTATTTTTTCTCATTTTTGAAGGTTATAACCTTTTAAAATATAATAATTTTTAAATTTTTTTTATATGTGAAAATATTTAGTTATGATAATCATAATAATTATATATCATGTTAATTCAATATAATCAATTATATTGACAGATATTATATTAATGATCATAAAATAAATTAATAAACTATTATTAAAAAGATAGTTATTTTTTAAAATATATTTGCAAAAGGTAAATTTATTCAAAATCAAAGTAAAATATAATACTAAATAATAATTTTTTTGATGTTATGCTTCTTTTTATAAGTTTATATTTGTTGTTATTAAAAGTAAATTATTTAAATTATATTGATCTTCCACATAATTTATTTTTAATTTATAATTCTATAAAAATAAACTAATAAATAATTAAAAAGAATATTTAAAATTATAATGAATACAAATAAAATTGAGATTTAATATTTATTATTCGGAATATACTAGTTTAATGGTTTAAGTATTTAGGTGTTTTGCGGTGTAGTGATTTATGTGTTTAGGACTTTAGTGATTTATAGTTTTTATTTAAAGAATGAAAAAATAAAAAATTAAATTTTTTAATTTTTTTAATTTTTGAAGGTTTAACCTTTGAAAATATAATAATTTTTAATTTTATTTAAATGATAATATAATATTTAGTTATAATATTCTTAATAATTATATATAATGTAAATTCAATATAAATAATTTTATTAATAGATATTATAATAATGATCAATAAAAAATCAATAAACTATTATTAATAAGAATGATATAAATTAAAATATAATTACAAAAACTAAAATGATTCAAAGTCAAAATAAAATATATTACAAAATAATAAATTTTTGATTTTAAAATTTTGCCTCTTTTTATGAGCACATATATTTTTTTTAATAAAGAATAAATTATTTAAATTAGATCTGTCTCACTAATAATTTATTTTGTAATTAATATTTCTATAAAAATAATCTGTTAAATAATTAAAATAAAAATTTAAAATTATACTGAATAAAAATTAAAATAAGATTTATGAATTATTATTAATGTATACTAGTTTAATTTTTTCAGTATTTAGAGGTTTTTTCGTTTATGACTTTAGTGATTTATGTTTTTTGGTATTTAGTGGTTTATAGGTTTTATTTTAACAATGTAATAACAAAAAAATTATTTTTGATATTTTTTTACATTTTCAAAGATTATAACCTTTGAAAATATAATAATTTTAAAATTATTTAAAAATGATAATACAATATTTAGTAATAATAATCATTATAATTATATATAATATAAACTAAATACAAACAATTTTATTGAGAGATATGATATCAATTATCAAAGAGTAAATTATTATGCTATTATTAATATGATAGATATAAATTAAAAAATAATTGCAAAAAATAAAAATATTCAAAATCCAACTAAAATTTAGTACTAAATAATAATTTTTTTTAGTTTTTGCTTCTTTTTATATGCTTATATTTTTTTTGATGAAAAATAAATTATTTAACTTATATTTGTATCATTCATAATTTATTTCGTAATTAATATTTTAATAAATTATTTAAATTATATTTAAGGTTTATGAGTTTAAAGGTTTAAGTATATAGGGGCTTTTGTGTTTAGGAGTTTAGAGGTTTAAGTGTTTAAGCATTTAGTGGTCTATAAGTTTTATTTAAACAATGATATAACAAAAAATTTATTTTTAGTATTTTTAAAATTTTTGAAGGTTATAACCTTTGAAAATATAATAATTTTTAAATTTTTTTCAAATGTAAATATAATATTTAGTTATAATAATCTTAACAATTATAAGTCATTTAAATTCAATATAAATAATTACATTGCTAGATATTATAATAATGATCAAAAAAAATTTAATAAACTATTATTAATAAGATAGATATTATTTAAAATATATTTGCAAAATCTAAATTTATTCAAAATCAAAGTAAAATATATTACTTAATAATAATTTTTTAATGTTTTGCTTTTTTTATAACTTTATATTTTTGTTATTATAAATAAATTATTTAAATTAATTTGTCTTACTCATAATTTATTTTGGAATTTATAATTCTATAATAATAAACTAAAAAATAATTAAAATAATTATTTAAAATTATAATGAATACAAATAAATTTGAGATTTATTATTTATAATTAGGATATACCGGTTTAATGGTTTAAGTATTTAGGTGTTCTTGGGTTTAGGAGTTTAGTGATTCAAGTGTTTAGACCTTTTGTGATTTATAGTTAATATCTAAAGAATTAAAAAACAAAGAATTTAATTTTTTGAATTTTTTAATTTTTGAAGGTTGTAACCTTTGAAAATATAATAATTTTAAATTTTTTTAAAAGTGAATATAATATTTAGTTATAATAATCTTAATTATTATATATAATTTAAACTAAATATAAATAATTTTATTAATATATATTATAATAATGATCAATAAATAAATTAATAAACTAGTATTAATACGAATGATATAAATTAAAATATAATTATAGAATCTAAAATGATTCAAAATCAAAATAAGATTCATTACTAAATAATAATTTTTTATTTTAAAAATTTTACATCATTTTATAAGCATATATATTTTTTTGATGAAAAATAAATTATTTAAATTATATCTATCACACTAATAATTTATTTTGTAAATAATATTTCTATAAAAATAAATTGATAAATAATTAAAATGAATAATTAAAATTATAATGTATACTAATAAAAAAAGATATATGATTTATTATTTAGGGTATACCTATTTAATGGTTTATGTTTTGTTGTGAATTTGGGGTTAAGAAGTTTATTGATTTATATCTTTGCACATTTAAGAGTTTATAGGTTTTATTTAATCAATGAAATAACAAAAAAAATTTTTTATGAATTTTCGTGATTTTGAAAGGTTGTAACCTTTAAAAATATAAAATTTTTTAATCTTTCTAAAATATGAATACTATACTTAGTTATAATAATCTTAATAATTATATTTGATGTAAATTTAATATAAAAAAGTTTATTAAAATATATTATTATAATGATCGAAAACTAAATTAATAAACTATTATTAATAAGATAGATATTAATTAAAATATATTGCAGAACACAAAATAATTCAAAATCAAAGTAAATTATATTACTAAATAAAATTTTAAATTTTTCAAATTTTGTTTATTTTTATAAGCTTATTTTTTTTTCAAAAAAATAATATATTTAAATGATGTCTCACTCATTATTTAGTTTGTAATTAATATTTCTATAAAAATAAACTAAAAAATAATTATAATGAATACAAATAAAAATGAAATTTATTATTTATTATTTAAGTTATATAGGTTTAATGGTTTGAGTATTTGGGGGTTTTGGTTTTAAGGAGTCTAGATATTTAAATGATTAGGCATTTAGTGGTTTATAAGTTTTATTTAAATAATAAAATAAAAAAATAATTATATTTTGTGATTTTTTATCATTTTTGAAGGTTATAACCTTTGAAAATATACAAATTTTTAAATTTTTTTCAAATGTAAATATAATAGTTAGTTATAATAATCTTAATATTTATAAGACATTTAAATTCAATATAAGTAATTTTATTGATAGATATTATAATAATGATAAAAAAATAAATTAATAAACTATTATTAATGAGATTAATAGCAATTAAAATATAAATGCAAAACCTATAAAGATTCAAAATCAGAGTAAAATATATTACTATATGATAATATTTTGTTTTAAATTTTAACTTCTTTGTATAGCTTATATTTGTTTTTTGATTAAAAATAAATTATTAAAATTATATTTGTTTCACTCTTTATTTATTTTGCAATTAATATTTCTATAAAAAATAAATTAATAAATAATTAAAATGAATATTTAAAATTATAATAAATACAAATTAAAATGAGATTTATGATTTATTATATATGGTATACTGGTTTTTTTGATTGTTAATTTAGGAGTTTTATCGTTTAGGAGTTTAGCAATTTATGTTTTTAGGCATTTAGTGGTTTATAGTTTTTATTTATTTTATAAAAATAAAAAAAAATTTTGATTTTATCTGATTTCAAAGGTCATAACATTTGAAAATAAAATATTTTTCAGAATTTTTTGAAAAGTGAATACCATGTATAATTATATTAATCTTACTAATTATATATCATATAAATTCAATTTAAACAATTTTAATGATAGATAGTATAATAATGATCAAAAATTAAATTAATAAACTATTATTAATAATATAAATATTAATTAAAATATATTTACATAACACAAAATGATTCAAAATCAAATCAAAATATAGTACTAAATAATAATATTTAATTTTCAAATATTTCCTTCGTTTTATAAGCTTATATTTTTCATTGATTAAAAATAAATTATTTAAAAATCATTTGTTTCACTCAACATTTAATTTGTATTTAATTTATCTAAATAATACACCTATAAATAATTAAAATGAATATATGAAATTATAATAAATAGAAATAAAAATTAGATTTATTGTTTATTAAGTAGTATATAGCTGTTAAAATGTTTATGTATTTAGAGGTTACAGGGTCTATTAGCTTAGTGATTTAAGTAAGTAAGCGTTTAATAATCTATAGGTTTTATTTTAAAAATGAAATAACAAAAAATTTATTTTTATTATTTTTTCTCATTTTATAAGGTTATAACTTTTGAAAATATAATAATTTTTACATTTCTTTTCAAAAGTGAATACAATATATATTTATTATAATCATAATAATTATTTATCATATAAATTAATATAAACAATTTTATTGATAAATATTTTAATAATTATGAAAAAATAAATTAAAATCTATTATGAATAAGATTGATATTACTTAAAATATAATATCAAATCCTAAAATGATTCAAAAGCAAAACAAAATAATTCACTAAATTATAATTATTTGTTTTTAAATTTTTATGATTTTTATAAGTTTATCTATTTTTTGATGAAAAATATTTTTAATAAATTATATTTTTAACTCATAATTTATTTTATAATAAATATATATACATAAATAAAAACTAAACAATAAAAATTAATTTTTTAAATTATAATGAAAACAAATAAAAATGAGATTTATTAATTATTATTTAGGATATTCCAGTTAAAAGAATTATCTATATAGGGGTATCGGGATTTTGTATTTTAGTGATATAAGTGCTTAGACATTTAGTTGTGTATAGGTTTTATTTAAACAAAGAAATAACAAAAAAAATTATTTTTTTATTTATTGACATTTTCAAATGTTATAATCTTTGAAAATATAATAATTTTAAATTTTTTTAAAAAGTGAATATTATATTTAGTTATAATAATATTTATATTTATATATCATATAAATTCAATATAAACATTTTTATGGAAAAATATTCTAATAATGATCAAACAATAAATTAATAATCTATAATTAATAAGAGAGATATCAATTAAAATATAATAAAAAAACTTAAAATGATTCAGAAGCAAAGCAAAATATATTACTATATAATAAATTTTTGTTTTGAAATTTTTTTTTTCTTTTAAAAAGTTTATCTATATTTTTTTGATTAAATATAATTTATATAAATTTTATTTGTGTAAATCTTAATTTATTTTGTTATTAATATTTATATAAAAATAAACAAATAAATAATTAAAATGAATATTTAAAATTATAATGAAAAAAAATGAGATTTATTATTTATTACTTAGGGAGTACTGATTTAATTTAAATTAGTTCTGTCTCACTAATAATTTAATTTGTAATTAATATTTCTATAAAAATAAACTGATAAATAATTAAAATTAAAATTTAAAATTATACTGAATAAAAATTAAAATGAGATTTATGATATATTATTAATGTATACCAGTTTAATGGTTTTGATATTTAGGAGTTTACAGATTTATTTTATATGCATTTAGTATTTTATAAGTTTTATCTAAACAATAAAATAACAAAAAAAATTTGTAATATTTTCTCATTTTCAGAGGTTATAGCCTCTGAAAATATATTAAAATTTAAGATTTTCTGAAATGTGAATACAATATTTAATTATAATAATATTAATATTTATATATAATATAAATTCAATATAAACAATTTTATTGATAGATATTATAATAATGATCAAAAATTTAATTAATAAATAATAAATAATAAGATAGATATTAATTAGAAAATATTTAGAAACCCCAAATTGATTCAAAATTAAAGTAAAATATATTACTGAATAATAATTTTTAATTTTTAAATTTAACTTCATTTATAAGCGTATATATATTTTTTGATTAAAAATAAATTATTTAAAATATATTTGTCGAACTCATAATTTATTTTCTAATAAATATTTCATTAAAAATAAACTAATAAATAATTAAAATGAATATTTAACATAATAATAAATAGAAATAAAAATTTGATTTATTAATTATTATGTATTATATAGCGGTTTAATAGTTTATGTATTTAGGTATTAGGGGGTTTAGGAGTTTACTGATTTAATTGTGTATGCATTTAAAGGTTTATATGTTTTATTTTAAAAATAAAATAACAAAAAATTTATTTTTATTAATTTTTGATATTTTCAAAGGTTATAACCTTTGAAAATATAATAATTTTTAATTTTTTTTCAAAAGTGAATTCAATATTTAGTTATAATAATAATTATATTTATATTTCATATATATTCGATATAAATAATTTTATTGATAAATATTCTAATAATTATGAAAAAATAAAAATATAATCTATTATTAATAAGATAGATATCAATTAAAATATAATTACAAAACCTAAAATGATTCAGAAGCAAATCAAATTATATTACTATATAATAATTTTTTGTTTTTAATTTTTTTTTCTTTTAATAAGTTTATCTATATTTTTTTGTTGAATATAATTTATATAAATAATATTTGTCTAACTAATAATTTATTTTTTTATTAATATTTATATAAAAATAAACAAATAAATAATTAAAATGAATATCCAAAATTATAATAAAAAAATAAAAATGAGATTTATTGGTTTTTATTTAGGATATATATGATTAAAAAAATTATCTATTTAGGGTTTTCGAGATTTAGAAGGTATTCATTCAAGTATTTAGGCATTTAGTAGTTTATAGGTTTTATTTAAACAATGAAATAACAAATAAATTTTTTTTGATATTTTTTCAAATTTTTAAAGGTTATAACGTCTGAAAATATAGTAATTTTAAAATTTTTTAAAAATGTGAATACAATATTTATTAATAATAATTATTATAACAATATATGATATAAACTAAATATAAACAATTTTATTGATAGATATTATATCAATTATCAAAAAATAAATTACAAAACTATTATTAATATGATAGATATAAATTAAAATTTAATTACTAAAACTAAAATGATTAAAAATCAAAGTAATTATATTACTAAAAAAATAAATTTTGTTTTTTAGTTTTTGCCTCATTATATAAGATTATATTTTTTTTTGATAAAAAATAAATTATTTAAATTATATTTGTATCACTCATAATTTATTTTGTAATTAATATTTCAATAAATTATTTAAATTATATTTATGGTTTAAGAGTTTAAAGGTTTAAGTATTTAGGGGCTTCGGGGTTTAGGAGTTTAGAGATTTATGTGTTTAGGTATTTAATGGTTTATAAGTTTTATTTAAACAATGACAACAAAAAATTTATTTTTTGTTATGTTTTCTAATTTTTTAAGGTTATAACCTTTGGAAATATAACAATTTTTTAATTTTTTTTAAATATGAATAATATATTTAGTTATGATAATATTAATAATTATATATCATATAAATTCAATATAAACAATTATATTGATAGATATTATATTAATGATCAAAAAATAAATTAATAAACTATTATAAATAAGATAGATATTATTTAAAATATATTTGAAAAACCTAAATTAATTCAAAATCAACATGAAATAAATTACTAAATAATAATGTTTTTGATGTTTTGCTTCTTTTTATAAGTTTATATTTTTTTGTTCTTAAATGTATATTATTTATATTATATTTGTCTTCCTCATAATATATTTTGTAATTTATAATTCTATAAAAATAAACTAAAAAATAATTAAAATGAATATTTACAATTATAATGAATACAAATAAAAGTGAGATTTATTATTTATTATTCAAGATATACAATTTTAATGGTTTAGGTATTTAGGTGTTTTGGGGTTTATTGATTTAAGTGTTTATGCCTTAAGTGATTTATAGTTTTTATTTAAAGAATGAAAAAACAGAAAATTTAATTTTATGTTTTTTTTTTAATTTTTGCAGGTTATAACCTTTGAAAATATAATAATTTTTAATTTTTTTTAAATGTGAATATAATATTTAGTTATAAAAATCATAATAATTATATATAATATAAATTCAATATAAATAATTTTATTAATACATATTATAATAATGATCAATAAATAATTAATAAACTATTATTATAAAGAATGATATAAATTAAATTATAAATGCAAAATCTAAAATGATACAAAATCAAAATAAAATATTCTACTAAATAATAAATTTTTGTTTTTTATTTTTGTGCCTATTTTTATAATCTTATATTTTTTTTATGAAATATAAATTATTTAAATTATATCTGTCTCACTAATAATTTATTTTGTAATAAATATTTTTATAAAAATAAACAGATAAATAATTAAAATAAAAATTAAAATGAGAGTTATGATTTATTATTAATGTATACCAGTTTAATGGTTTTGAGATTGAAAATTTTATGAAATGTAAATACAATATTTCGTTATAATATTATTAATAATCATACATCATATAAATTCAATATAAACAATTTTATTGATAGTTATTATAATAATGATCAAAAATTAAATTAATAAACTATTAATAATAAGATAGATATTAATTAATAGATATTTACAAAACCCAAATTGATTCAAGATTAAAATAAAATATATTACTGAATAATAATTTTTAATTTTTAAATTTTACTTCTTTTATAAGCGTATATATCTTTTTTGATTAAAAATAAATTATTTAAATTATATTTGTCTTACTCATAATTTATTTTGTAATAAATATTTCTATAAAAATAAACTAATAAATAATTAAATGAATATTTAAAATTATTATAAAAAGAAATAAAAGTTAGATTTATTAATTATTATGAATTATATAGTGGTTTAATGGTTTATGTATTTAGGTATTACTGGGTTTAGGAGTATATTGATTTAATTGTGTATGCATTTAGTGGTTTATAGGTTTTATTTAAAAAATAAAATAACCTTTGAAAATATAATAATTTTTAAATTTTTTCAAAAGCGAATTCAATATTTAGTTATAATAATCATTATATTTATATTTCATATAAATTCAATATAAACAATTTTAGTGATTAATATTCTAATAATGATCAAAAAATATATTAATAATATATTTTTAATATAATAGATATCAATTAAAATATAATTAAAAACATAAAATGATTCATAAGAAAACCAAAATATATTACTATATAATAATTGTTTGTTTTGTAATTTTTTTTATTTTAAAAAGTTTATCTATATTTTTTTGATTAAAATTAATTTATATAAATTATATTTGTGTAACTCATAATTTATTTTTTAATTAATATTTATATAAAAATAAACAAATAAATAATTAAAATGAATATTTAAAATTATAATGAAAAACAAATGAGATTTATTATTTAGGGTATACCAGTTTAATTTAAATTAGATCTGTCTCACTAATAATTTATTTTGTAATTAATATTTCAATAA
The DNA here is from genome assembly GCA_029783825.1 of Sapria himalayana. Lineage (NCBI taxonomy): Eukaryota > Viridiplantae > Streptophyta > Magnoliopsida > Malpighiales > Rafflesiaceae > Sapria > Sapria himalayana. Next base: position 91,166 of record JAREIK010003303.1, read on the forward strand.
AAATAAACTGATAAATAATTAAAATAAAAATTAAAATTATACTAAATAATTAAAATAATTTATTTTGTTCCTCTCTCAACTCTAGAATTATTGCTAAAGCTCTACCCAAAATAATAGGAGCTTTTACTTTATCTCTATTACGTCTCATCATATTTGATGTTGAATCACTAGGTTATCAAAGGTAATTTGACTCATGTACGCTAATAGATTAAACCAAAATTGTACCCCTATGTGTTGAAATAGCTAGTTGTTGAGGATGCAATTTATATTGATTATTGTAATTTCTACTAAATTATCTCTCATGCACACACTCAAAGCAATTTTTTTAAAACAAAGTTCACCTCTAAACAAATAACCACCTTGTAGCCTATTAGAACAAACTAGCCCATGTGCAGTTTGAGCAGGGCGAGAAGTATGGGCTCTCTTTCAATCAAGAATCTAAAAATTTATTTTATTGGCATGTCTAAGCCTTTTTTTATATCTTCATGGATGTGAAAAGTATCATTTCTTTCTTTTTATATTAAATGAGTTATGTATACAAGCTCATAATACCCAAAAAGGTGTAAATGAATCATATTCAAATGTATAAAAGGTTTTAATCATTGCTCAAAATATTAGTCTTGCATATTGACACTCGAGGTTACAAATCAATGGGAAAAGCCATGGTGATATTTCCAATCCCAAAAATTGTAGCTATAGAAAGTTATAAAGAGTAGTACTAGAGCTTTAACTATTTCTAGGGTCATAACTTTTGCTCTTCAGGAATGTCCAAAGTAAAAATCATTCATAGTGCAATGACATTAAAATATAAAGATAAAATCCACAAGCTATGGTTATATCCAATACTGTGACCCAGTATTATAGTGATTAAATATGTATTCATGATCATTCTTAGTGCCATAACAATATGTTCAATAGAGAGACACAAGTTATAGCATATTCTCATAGATATGATTTTGTGTTCTAGAGACAAAATACACAATCATGACCATTGCTATTGCTACAATAATCTAAAGCAAGAAAGAGACTAAATCCAAAACTCACCCCATGAGTCATGACTTTGTGTTACATATACAAAAATATAAATCTGTGACATTCCTAAAAGTTGTGAATTTCAATTTAAATTTAACACTTAGTCATTTGATTATAAAAGTGCAAAACATGAGATTTAGGATTTAGGGGTTATGGATTATCGTTATAGTTTATGGTTTATGGTTTAGGATTTTAAGTTTAGGGTTTAACATTTTTTTTTGTTTTTTTTTGGAAAATACACACTTTATTTATCATTTAGTCACACAACTTTTAAGAGACTAAAAAGCTGACTAATTTATGTCCGCCCACCAAATTTTATGCACCTTAATGATTCTAGGCATAATATAAATAAAAACATAATACCTAATAATTCCATGCGTACGAATACAATTAAAATCACCTGGCATTCCCGGACTTCAGAGTTGGCATTGAGTCATTATGCACAGTGCATCTTTCCATTTGGATTTTTCTAAGCCTTTTGGAGGAACCTGAATGGTACACCATATTAAAACTATGAAAATATAAGATTTTGCATGTGTGTGACTTGCACCATCAAGCGTTTGCCTATGTCATTGCTATGTAATGGAATACATGTAAAACTGAATACCCATAAATCCAGAAGTCCATATCTACAGCACTTTGTCAATTAATTCTCACCTCTGAATTCCACATTCTTTTGATCCAATGATCCTCAAAAAAGTATCTCTTGTGTTAGAATACTTCCTCCTCGAGCTCCAAGAAGTGGCTATATGTTGCAATGACAAAATATCAAAAAATATGCATGCATCGGTGTGCATGTGTGATGACATCCATCTCATAGACTAATTATCTACGCGTACAACTAACCTAGAATACAAGTAAAATTACAAAATGCTATAAAGGTGGGTCTTCTGCTCCAGAGAGTGTAGCATCGCCTAATGTGTATTTACAAAATCCATTAGTGAGCCCCACTTAGAAATACTCATGGGTCCAGTTGCCCTCATTGCATGCTACATAGAGAACAGACAAGATTTTGTGTGTGAGTATGTCATGATCCATCTCTACAAGTACATGGTGCATACAAAGTCCAAAATACAAATAAGACTACAAACATAAACTACAAGTTTGAATCATTCGCTCCCGTGTGGCTGGTATGGACTCCATTGCTTACTGGCCCTGCTTGGAGATGCTTCGGATTTTTCCTGCTCTCCAATTAATCACAGATTACCTGCTACTTCTATTGGGCGATGGTTGGGTGGCCCTCTATGCTACCTGATAGGGCTAGTGGGACCCACTCCTAGCTACTCCTGGGTTTACTCCCTACCATTTTGCTCTGTCTCATCAGTTGTCTGAATGTTATCATCGCGGCTTGCTAGTGGGGCCCTCTACAAGCTGGTGTCCCATACATCTGGCTGCTTCCAGGACTTGCTGGCCCCTCTAAATGCTACACCAAAATGGTTTAGGTTATTCTATATAGAACATAAATCTGAATATTTAAAATCTATATAGTAATAAACTATTAGAATATTAGCAAGAAATTATATTTATTTAGAATAATTTAATCTGAATATTTCAATAATTATTAGAATATTTATCATTACTAATAATTTATCTATATAGTAATAAACTAACCAAAATGGTTTTTTAAATTATTAGTGTAAAAATCTGAATCAATAATTTATTTCTATATAGTAATCACTTATTTTTATCATAATAATCGCTAAAATTCTAGAATGATTGCTAATGTTCTAACCAAAATAAATTATTTTAAATATCATTCTGAATCATTGATTTCTTCTATAAAAATAAATTTTTATAGAAGTAAAAATTTTTATAGAAATGTTAAATACAAAATATCAAAGCTGTACCCCTATGTGTTGAAATAGCTAGTTGTTGAGGATGCTATTTATATTGATTATATAATTTCTTCTAAAATATCTCTCATGCACACACTCAAAGCAATTTTTTTAAAACATAGTTCACCTCTAAAAAAATAACAACCTTGTAGCCTATTAGAACAAACTAGCCCCAGGGCTGTTTGAGCAGCGCAAGAAGTATGGGCTCTCTTTCAATCAAGAATCAAAAATTTATTTTATTGGCATATCTAACTCCCTTTTTTATATCCTCTTGGATATGTAAAGTATCATTTCTTTCTTTTTATATTAAATGAGTTATGTATACAAGCTCACAATACCCAAAAAGGTGTAAATGAATCATATTCAAATGCATAAAAGATTATTGCTCAAAATATTAGTTTTTCATATTGACACTTAAGGTTACAAATCAATGGTAAAAGCCATAATGATATTTGCAATCCCGAGAATTTTAGGTATAGAAAGTTATAAAGAGTAGTACTCGAGCTTTAACTATTTCTAGGGTCATGACTTTTGCTCTTGAGAAATGTACACATTTACCATCATTCCTAGTGTAATGACTTTGCAATATAAAGATAAAATGCACAAGTAATGGTCATATCCAATACTGTGACCCAGTATTATAGTTATTAAATATGTATTCATGATCATTCTTAGTGCCATAATAATATGTTCAATAGAGAGACACAAGTTATGGCATATTCTCATCGATATGATTTTGTGTTCTAGAGACAAAATATACAATCATTACCATAACTATTGCTACAATAATCTAAAGCAAGAAAGAGACTGAATCCATAACTCACCCCTTTAGTCATGACTTTGTGTTACATATACAAAAAGATAAATCTGTGACATTCCTAAAAGTTTATGAATTTCAATTTAAATTTAACACTTAGTCATTTGATTATAAAAGTGCAAAACATGAGATTTAGGATTTTGGGTTTATAGGTTAGGGTTTAAAGTTTAGGGTTTATGATTTTTTTTTGTTTTTTTTTTGGAAAATAAACTCTTTATTTATCATTTAGGCACACAACTTACAAGAGACTAAAAAGCTGACTAATTTAGGCCAGCCCACCAAATCATATGCACCTTAATGATTCTATGCATAAAATACATAAAAAAACATAATGCCTAATAATTCGAAGAATACGAATACAACTAAAATCACCTGGCATTTCTGGACTTCATAGTTGGCATTGAGTCATTATGCGCATTGAGTCCATTCCATTCAAATTTGTTCAAGCCTTTTGGAGGAACCTGAATGATGCACCATATTAAAATTATGCAAATATAAGATTGTGCATGTGTGTGACATACATTATCAAGCGTTTACCCATGTCATTTCTCTGCAATGGAATACATGTAAAACTAAATACCCATAAATCCACAAGTCCATATCTACGGTACTTTGTCAATTCTTTCTCACCTCTGAATTCCACCTTCTTTTGCTCCAATGATCCTCAAAAGAGTATCTCTTGGGTTATAATGCTTCCTCCTCGAGCTCCACGAAGTGGCTGTATGTTGAACCGACAAAATATCAAAAAATATGCATGTATCAGTGTGCATGTGTGATGAGGTCCATCTCATAGTCTAATTATCTACGCGTACAACCAAGCTAGAATACAAGTAAAATTACAAAATGCTATAAAGATGGGTCTTCTACTCCCAGGAGTGTAGCATCGCTTAATGTGTATTTACAAAATGCATAGCGGGACCCACTTAGAGATACTCATGGGTCCAGTTGCCCTCATTGCATGCTACTTAGAGAACAGACAAGATTGTGTGTGTGTGTGTGTATGTCATGATCCGTCTCTACAAGTACATGGTGCATACAAAGTCCAAAATACAAATAAGACTACAAATATAAACTACAAGTTTGAATCTTTCGGTCCCGTGTGGCTGGTCTAGACTCCATTGCTTACTGGCCCTACTTGGTGATGCTTCGGATTTTGCCGGCTCTTCAATTAATCATTGATTTCCCGCTACTCCTGTAGGGCGACGGTTGGGTGGCCCTCTATGCTGCCTGATAGTGCTACTAGGACCCACTCCTATCTACTCATGGGTTTCTCCTGACCACTTTGCTCGGTGTCATCAGTTTTCTGAATGTTATCATCCCAGCCTACTTGTGCGGTGCTCTACAAGCTTGTGGCCCATACTTCTGGCTGGTTCAAGGACTTGCTGGACCCTTTAAATACTACACAAAAATGGAAAAGAATATGTGCACGTGTGTACTGTGATCCATCGCTATGTGTTTGTGGTGCAACAGTATCAGGGTTATGGAGTTTAGTAATTTAAGTATTTAGGTATTTTGTCGTTTATAGGTTTTATTTAAATAATTAAATAAAAAAAAAATAATGTTATTTTTTCTCATTTTCCCGGTTATAACCATTGAAAATATGATAATTTTAAATTTTTTTCAAATGTTAATACAATATTTAATTATAATAATCATAAAAATTAAATATCATGTAAATTCAATATAAATAATTTTATTGATCGATATTATAATACTGATCATAAAATAGATTAATAAACTATTATTAATAAGATAGATATTAATTAAAATATATTTGCAAATCCTAAAACGATTCAAAATCAAAGTAAAATATATTTCTAAATAATAATTTTTTATTTTTAAATTTTTGATTCTTTTTATAAGCTTATAAATTTTTTTGGTGAAGATAAATTATTTAAATTATATTTGTCTTATTCATAATTTTATTTTGCATTTAATATTTGTATAAAAATAAACTAATAAATAATTTAAATGAATATTAAAATTATAATGAATACAAATAAAAATGAGATTTATGATTAATTATTTAGGGTATAACGGTTTAATGGTTTAAGTATTTAGGAGTTTAAAATTTTTGTGATTTAAGTGTATAGGCATTTAGTAGTTTATATGTTTTATTTAAATAATGAAATAACAAAAAAATTATGTTTCAAATTTTTTATCAATTTTGAAGGTAATAATCTTTATAAATATAATAATTTTAAAATTTTTAAAAAATGTGAATATAATATTTAGTAATAATAAATATTATAACTATATATAATATAAACTAAATATAAACAATTTTATTGATAGATATTATATCAATTATCAAAAAATAAATTAATAAACTATTATTAGTATGATAGATATAAATTAGATTATAATTAAAAAACCTAATATAATTCAAAATCAAAGTAAAATTTATTACTAAATAATAATTTTTTTTAGTTTTTGCATCATTTTATAAACTTATATGTTTTTTTGATGAAAAATATATTATTTAAATTATATTTGTATCACTCATAATTTATTTTGTAATTAATATTTCTATAAATTATTTAAATTATATTTAAGGTTTACAAGTTTAAAGGTTTAAGTATTTAGGGGCTTCGGGGTTTAGGAGTTTAGATATTTATGTATTTAGGCATTTAAAGGTTTATAAGTATTATTTAAACAATGATATAACAAAAAAATTATTTTTGTTATTTTTTCTCATTTTTGAAGGTTATAAACATTCAAAATATAACAATTATTAAATTTTTTTATATGTGAATACTATATTTATTTATGATACTCTTATTAATTATATATCATGTAAATTCAATATAAACAATTATATTGAAATATATTATATTAATGATCAAAAAATAAATTAATAAAGTATTATTAATGAGATAGATATTATTTTAAATATATTTGCAAAATGTAAATTTATACAAAATCAATGTAACATATATTACAAAATATTACTTTCTTTGATGTTTTGCTTCTTTTTATTAGTTTATATTTTTTTTATTAAAAGTAAATTATTTAAATTATATGTCTTCCTCATAATTTGTTTTTAATTTATAATTCTATAAAAATTAACTAATAAATAATTAAAATGAAAATTTAAAATTATAATGAATACAAATAAAATAAAGATTTATTATTTATTATTCACAATATACTAGTTTAATGGTTTAAGTATTTTGGTGTTTTGGGGTTTAGTGATTTAAGTGTTTAAGCCTTTAGTGATTTATAGTTTTTATTTAAAGAATGAAAAATAAAAAATTAAATTTTTTGATTTTTTTTTTATTTTTGAAGGTTATAACCTTTGAAAATATAATAATTTTTAATTTTTTTAAAATGTGAATATAATATTTAGTTATAATAATCTTAATAATTATATATAATGTAAACTCAATATAAATAATTTTATTGATATATATTATAATAATGATCAATAAATAAATTAATAAACTAGTATTAATAAGAATGATATAAATTAAAATATAATTGTAGAATCCAAAATGATTCAAAATCAAAATAACATATATTACTAAATAATAATTTTTTATTTTAAAAATTTTGCCTCATTTTATAGTATATATATTTTTTTGATGAAAAATAAATTATTTAAATTATATCTGTTTTCTATTAAAATAAACTAATAAAAAATTAAAATTAATATATAAACTATATTACGGAGTTTAGGTGTTTACTGATTTAATTGTGTATGCATTTAGTGCTTCATAATAGTTTAATGGTTTTTGTATTTAGGTATTACAGGGTTTAGGTGTTTACTGATTTAATTATATATGCATTTAGTGCTTCATAGGTTTTATTTAAAAAATAAAATAACAAAACATTTATTATTATTATTATTTTATATTTTCAAAGGTTATAACATTTGAAAATATAATAATTTTTAAATTTTTTTCAAATGTAATTTCAATATTTAGTTATAATAATCAATATATTTATATATCATATTTCAACATAAACAATTTTAGTGATAAATATTCTAATAATGATCAAAAAATAAATTAATAATCTATTATTAATAAGATAGATATCAATTAAAATATAATTACAAAATATAAAATGATTCATAAGCAAAGCAAAATATATTATTATATAATAATTTTTTATTTTGAATTTTTTTTTATTTTAAAAAGTTTATCTATATTTTTTTGATTAAAAATAATTTACATAAATTATATTTGTCTAACTCATAATTTATTTTTTAATTATTATTTATATAAAAATAAAAAATTAATAATTAAAATGAATATTACAAATTATAATGAAAAAAAATGAGATTTATTATTTATTATTTTGGGTATACCAGTTTAATTTAAGTTATATCTGTCTCACTAATAATTTATTTTGTAATTAATATTTCTATAAAAATAAACTGATAAATAATTCTAATAAAAATTTAAAATTATACTGAATAAAAATTAAAAAGAGATTTATGATTTATTATTAATGTATATTAGTTTAATGGTTTAAGTATATTAGTTTAATTTTTGTAATTTTATTTTGAGGTTTAAGTATTTTAGTTAAATGGTTTAAGTATTTTGAGGTTTTGTCGTTTAGAAGTTTAGCGATCTATGTTTTTAGGCATTTAGTGATTTATAGGTTTTCTTTAAACAATAAAATTACAAAAAAATATTGTAATTTTTTGTCATTTTCAAATGTTATAGCCTTTGAAAATTTAATAATATTTAAAATTTTTTGAAATTTGAATACAATATTAAGCTATAATAATTTTAATAAATCTATATCATATAAAAAAATATAAACAATTTTATTGATAGATATTATAATAATGATCAAAAATTAAATTAATAGACTATTTATAATACGATTGATATTAATTAAAAAATATTTACAAAACTCAAATTGATTCAAAATTAAAGTAAAATATAATATTTGATAATAATTTTTAATTTTTAGTACTACTTCATTTATGCTTCTTTTAAAAGCATATATATATTTTTTGATTAAAAATAAATTATTTAAATTATATGTGTCGCACTCATAATTTATTTTGTAATAAAAGTTTCTATAAAAATAAACTAATAAAATATTAAAATGAATATTTAAAATTATAATAAATTTAATTAATAATTCAATTTATTAATTATTAAGTAGTATATAGCGGTTTAATGGTTTATGTATTTATGCATTACGGGGTTTAAAAGTTTACTGATATAACTGTGTATGCATTTAGAGGTTTATAGGTTTTATTTAAAAACTAAAATAAGAAAAAAATTATTTTTTTTATTTTTTGATATTTTTAGAGGTTATAACCTCTGAAAATATAATAATTTTTAAATTTTTTTCAAAAGCGAATTCAATATTTAGTTATAATAATCATTATATTTATATATCATATAAATTCAATATAAACAATTTTAGTGATTAATATTCTAATAATGATCAAAAAATAAATTAATAATCTATTATTAATAAGATAGATATCAATTAAAGTATAATTACAAAACATAAAATGACTCATAAGCAAAGCAAAATTTTTTACTATATAATAATTTTTTGTTTTGTAATTTTTTTTTATTTTAAAAAGTTTATCTATATTTTTTGATTAAAAATAATTTACATAAATTATATTTAACTAACTTATAATTTATTTTTTAAATAATATTTATATAAAAATAAAACTATAAATAATTAAAAAGAATATCTAAAATTATAATGAAAAAAAATGAGATTTATTATTTATTATTTAGGGTATACCAATTTAATTTAAATTATATGTGTCTCACTAAAAATTTATTCTGTAATTAATATTTCTATAAAAATAAACTGATAAATAATTAAAATAAAAATTTAAAATTATACTGAATAAAAATTAAAAAGAGATTTATGATTTATTATTAATGTATATTAGTTTAATGGTTTAAGTATTTTTTTGTAATTTTATTGTTTATAGGTTTTCTTTAAACAATAAAATTACAAAAAAAAATTGTAATTTTTTGTAATTTTCAAATGTTATAGCCTTTGAAAATTTAATAATATTTAGAAATTTTTGAAATTTGAATACAATATTAAGTTATAATAATTTTAATAATTATATATCATATAAAATAAATATAAACAATTTTATTGATAGATATTATAATAATGATCAAAAATTAAATTAATAGACTATTTATAATAAGATTGATATTAATTAAAAAATATTTACAAAACTCAAATTGATTCAAAATTAAAGTAAAATATAATATTTGATAATTATTTTTAATTTTTAATACTACTTCATTTATGCTTCTTTTAAAAGCGTATATATATTTTTTGATTAAAAATAAATTCTATTAAAATGCGAATTCAATATTTAGTTATAATAATAATTATATTTATATATCATATAAATTCAATATAAACAATATTATAGAGAAATATTCTAAAATGATCAAAAAATAAATGAATAATCTATTTTAATAAGATTGGTATCAATTAATATATAATAAAAAAACTTAAGCTGGTTTAGAAGAAATCAAAATATATTATTATATTATAATTTTTTGTTTTGAATTTTTTTTTCATTTAAAGAATATATCCATATTTTTTTGAAGAAAATTAATTTATATAAATTATATTTGTCTAACTCAATTTATTTTTTAATTAATATTTATATAAAAATAAACAAATAAATAATTAAAATGAATATGTAAAATTATAATGAAAAAAGATTTATTGAGATTTATTCTTTATTATTTTGGTTATACCAGTCTAATTTAAATTAGATCTTTCTCACTAATAATTTATTTTGTAATTAATATTTCTATAAAAATAAACTGATAAATAATTAATATAAAAATTTAAAATTATACTGAATAAAAATTAAAATGAGATTTATGAATATTATTAATGTATACCAGTTTAATATTTTAAGTATTTAAAGGTTTTTTCGTTTATGACTTTAGCGATTTATATTTTTAGGCATTTAGGGGATTATAGGTTTTATTTACACAAAGAAATATCAAAAAAATTATTTTAAAAATGTGAGTACAATATTTAGTAATAATAATCATTATAATTATATATAATATAAACTAAATATAAACAATTTTATTGATAGATATGATATCAATTATCAAAAAATAAATTAATATGCTATTATTAATATGATAGATATAAATTAAAATATAATTGCAAAACCTAAAATTATTCAAAATCAAAGTAAAATTTATTAATAAATAATAATTTTTTTTAAGTTTTTGCTTCTTTTTATAAGCATATATATATTTTATTGATGAAAAATAAATTATTTAAATTAAATTTGTATCACTCATAATTTATTTTGTAAATAATATTTTAATAAATTCTTTAACTTATAATTAAGGTTTAGGAGTTTAAAGGTTTAAGTATTTAGGTGCTTTTGTGTTAAGGAGTTTAGAGATTTAAGTGTTTAGGGATTTAGTGGTTTATAAGTTTAATTTAAACAATGATATAACAAAAAAATTAATTTTAATATTTTTTTAATTTTTGAAGGTTATAACCTTTGAAAATATAATAATTTTTAAAATTTTTTCAAATGTAAATATAATATTTAGTTATAATAATCTTAATAATTATATGTCATTTAAATTCAATATAAATAATTACATTGCTAAATATTATAAAAATGATTGACAAAAATTTAATAAACTATTATTAATATGATAGATATTATTTAAAATATATTTACGAAATCTAAATTTATTCAAAATCAAAGTAAAATATTTTACTTAATAATACTTTTTTTAATGTTTTGCTTTTTTTATAACTTTATATTTTTGTTATTATAAATAAATTATTTAAATTAATTTGTCTTACTCATAATTTATTTTCTTATTTAAAATTCTATAATAATAAACTAATAAATAATTAAAATAATTCTTTAAAATTATAATGAATACAAATAAAATTGAGATCAATTATTTATTATTTATTATTTAGGATATACGGGTTTAATTGTTTAAGTATTTAGGTGTTTTTGGGTTTAGGAGTTTAGTGATTTAAAAGTTTAGACCTTTAGTGATTTATAGTTATATCTGAAGAATTAACAAACAAAACAAATTAATTTTTTAAATTTTTGAAGGTTGTAACCTTTGAAAATATAATAATATATAATTTTTTTAAATGTGAATATAATATTTAGTTATAATAATCTTAATAATCATATATAATGTAAACTAAATATAAATAATTTTATTAATAGATATTATAATATTGATAAATAAATAAATTAATAAACTAGTATTAATAAGAATGATATAAATTAAAATATAATTGTAGAATCTGAAATGATTCAAAATCAAAATAAGATATATTACTAAATAATAATTTTTTATTTTAAAAATTTTGCCTCATTTTATAAGCATATATATTTTTTTGATGAAAAATAAATTATTTAAATTTTATCTGTCTCACTAATAATTTATTTTGTAATAAATATTTCTATAAAAATAAATTGATAAATAATTAAAATGAATATTTAAAATTATAATGAATACTAATAAAAAGAGATTTATTATTTATTATTTAGGGTATACCTATATAATGGTTTAAGTTTTTTGTGGTTTTGGGGTTGAAAAGTTTATTGATTTATATGTTTGCACATTTAGGTGTTTATATGTTTTATTTAATCAATGAAATAATAAAAAATTTATTTTTATGAATTTTCTTTATTTTCAAAGGTTATTACCTTTGAAAAAATAATAATTTTTTAATCTTTCTAAAATATGAATGCAATACTTAGTTATAATAATCTTAATAATTATATTTGATGTAAATTTAATATAAAAAATTTTATTAATATATATTATTATAATGATCGAAAAATAAATTAATAAACTATTATTAATAAGATAGATATTAATTAAAATATATTTGTAGAACCCAAAATAATTCAAAATCAAATTAAATTATATTACAAAATAAAATTTTAAAATTTTGAAATTTTATTTATTTTTATAAGCTTATTTTTTTCATAAAAAATAATATATTTAAATTATATGTCTCACTCATTATTATTTTGTAATTAATATTTCTATAAAAATAAACGAAAAAATAATTAAAATGAATATTTAAAATTATAATGAATACAAATAAAAATGAAATTTATTATTTATTATTTAGGTTATTTAGGTTTAATGGTCTAAGTATTATGGGGATTTTGGGGTTAAGGAGTCTAGATATTTAAATGATTAAGCATTTAGTGGTTTATAAGTTTTATTTAAATAATAAAATAAAAAAAAATTATTTTTGTGATTTTTTATCATTTTTGAAGGTTATAACCATTGAAAATATAATAATTTTTAAATTTTTTTCAAAAGTGAATTTAATATTTAGTTATAATAATCATTATATTTATATTTCATATAAATTCAATATAAATAATTTTATTGATAAATATTCTAATAATGATCAAAAAATAAATTAATACTCTATTATTAATAAGATAGATATCAATTAAAATATAATTATATAACCTAAAATGATTCAGAAGGAGAGCAAAATATATTACTATATAATAAATATTTGTTTTTAAATTCTTTCTTCATTTTATAAGTTTATCTATATTTTTTGATGAAAAATAATTTTATATAAATTATATTTGTCTAACTCATAATTTATATTGTAATAAATATTTAATAAAAATAAACGAATAAATAAATAAAAAAAATTTTAAATTATTATGAAAAAAATAATATTGAGATTTATTATTTATTATTTATTTTTTAGGGTATGATAGTTTAAAAGGATTATCTATTTATGGTTTTTGAGATGTCGGAGTTATTGATTTAAATGTTTAGGCAATTAATAGTTTATAGGATTTATTTAAATAATGAGATAACAAAAAAATTATTTTTGATATTTTCTCACATTTTCAAAGGTTATAAAGGTTGAAAATATAATAATTTTAAATTTTTTTAAAAATGTGAATACAATATTTCGTAATAAGAATCATTATAATTATATGTAAAATAAACTAAATATAAACAATTTTTTTAATAGATATGATATCAATTATCAAAAATTAAATTAATATGCTATTATTAATATGATAGATATAAATTAAAATATAATTGCAAAACCAAAAATTATTCAAAATCAAAGTAAAATTTATTACCAAATAATAATTTTTGTTTCTTAGTTTTTTCTTCTTTTTATAAGCTTATATTTTTTTTGATGAAAAATAAATTATTTAAATTATATTTAAGGATTACGAGTTTAAAGTTTTAAGTATTTAAGGGCTTTTATGTTTAGGAGTTTATAAATTTAAGTGTTTGGCATTTAGTGGTCTATAAGTTTTATTTAAACAATGATATAACAAAAAAATTATTTTTATTTTTTTTTTCTAATTTTTGAAGGTTATTTAACCTTTGAAAATATAAAAATTTCTAAATTTTTTTCAAATGTAAATATAATAGTTAGTTATAATAATCTTAATAAATATAAGTTATTTAAATTCAATATAAATAATCACATTACTAGATATTATAATAATGATCAATAAATAAATTAATAAACTATTATTAATAAGATAGATATTATTTAAAATATATTTACAAAATCTAAATTTATACAAAATCATAGTAAAATATAATAGTAAATAATAATTTTTTTGATAATTTGCTTCTTTTTATAAGTTTATATTTTTTGTTATTAAAAGTAAATTATTTAATTTATATTTGTCTTCCACATAATTTATTTATAGTTTTTATTTAAACAATAAAAAAATAAAAAATCAAATTTTTTGATTTTTTTTTTTAATTTTTGAACGTTATAAACTTCGAAAATATAATAATTTTTATTTTTTTTAAATGTTAATATAATATTTAGTTATAATATTGTTAATAATTATTTATAATGTAAACTCAGTATAAATAATTTTATTAATAGATATTATAATAATGATCAATAAAAAATTAATAAACTATTATTAATAACAATGATATAAATTAAAATATAAATGCAAAAACTAAAATGATTCATAATAAAAATAAAATATATTTCAAAATAATAAATTTTTGTTTTTGAAATTTTGCCTCTTTTAATAAGCATATTTTTATTTTTTTTGATAAAAAATAAATTATTTAAAATAGATCTGTCTTACTAATAATTTATTTTCAATTAATAGTTTATGTATTTAGAAGTTTTATCATTAAGGAGTTTAGTGATTTATGTTTTTAGGTATTTAGTGGTTTATCGGTTTTATTTAAACTATAAAATAACATAAAAAAATTTGTAATTTTTTGTCATTTTCATTCTTATAACATTTGAAAATATAATAATATTTAAAATTTTTTGAAATGTGAATATAATATTTAGTTATAATAATTTTAATAATTATATATCATATAAATTCAATATAAACAATTTTATTGATAGATATTATAATAATGATCAAAAATTAAATTAATAAACTATTAATAATAAGATAGATATTAATTAAAAAATATTTACAAAACCCAAATTGATTAAAAATTAAAGTAAAAATATTACTGGATAATAATTTTTAATTTTTAAAATTTTACTTCTTTTATAAGTGTATATATTTTTTTTGATTAAAAATAAATTATTTGAATTATATTTGTCGTACTCACAATTTATTTTGTAATAAATATTTCTATAAAATAAACTTATAAATAATTAAAAAGAATATTTAAAATAATAATAAATTGAAATAAAAATTAGATTTCTTAATTATTAAGTAGTATATAGCAGTTTAATGGTTTATGTATATAGGCATTAGGTTCTTAAATTTTACTGATTTTACTGTGTATGCATTTAGTGGTTTATAAGTTTTATTAAAAAATTAAAATAACAAAATATTTATTTTTATTATTTTTTTTATATTTTCGAAGGTTATAAATTTCGAAAATATAATAATTTTTAATTTTTTTTTATATGTGAATTTAATATTTAGTTATAATAATCATTATATTTATATATCATATAAATTCAATATAAACAATATTATTGATAAATATTCTAAAAATGATCAAAAAATAAATTAATAAACAATTATTAATAAAATAGATATCAATTAAAATATAATTACAAAATCTAAAATGATTCAGAAGGAGAGCAAAGATATATTACTATATAATAAATTTTAGTTTTTAAATTTTTATTCTTTTTATAAGTTTATCTATATTTTTCAATGAAAAATAATTTATATAAATTTTATTTGTCTAACTCATTATTTATTTTGTAATAAATATTTATATAAAAATAAACGAATAAATAATTAAAATGAATATTTTAAATTATAATGAAAAAAATAATATTGAGATTTATTATTTATTATTTCGGGTATACTATTTTAAAAGGATTATCTTTTTAGGGTTTTAGAGATTTAGGAGTTATTGAATTAAGTGTTTAGGCATTTAGTGGTTTATAGGTTTTATTTAAACAATGAAATATCAAAAAAATATATATTTTTATTTTTTCACATTTTCAAAGGTTATATTCTTTGAAAATATAATAAATTTAAAATTTTTTTGAAAAGTTAATTCAATATTTAGTTATAATAATCATTATATTTAAATATCATATAAATTCAATATAAACAATTTTATTGATAAATATTCTAATACTGATCAAAAAATTAATTAATAATCTATTATTAATAAGATATATATCAATTAAAATATAATTACAAAACCAATAATGATTCAGAAGCAAAGCAAATTATATTATTATATAATAATTTTTCATTTTTAATTTTTTTTTCTTTTAATAAGTTTATCTATATTTTTTTGATGAATAATAATTTATATAAATTATAATTGTCTAACTAATAATTTATTTTATATTAATATTTATATAAAAATAAACAAATAAATAATTAAAATGAATATTTAAAATTATAATGAAAAAAATAAAAATGAGATTTATTGTTTATTATTTAGGAAATATCTGATTAAAAAAATTATCTATTTAGGGTTTTCGAGATTTAGAATTTATTCATTTAAGTATTTAGGCATTTAGTGGTTTATAGGTTTTATTTAAAGAATGAAATAACAAATAAATTATTTTTGATATTTTTGAAATTTTCAAATATTACAATGGAATATATAATAAATTTAAAATTTTTTTTAAAATGTGAATACACTATTTAGTTATAATAATTATTATAACAATATATAATATAAACTAAATATAAACAATTTTATTGATAGATATTATATCAATTATCAAAAATAAATTAATAAACTATTATTAATACGATAGATATATAATTAAATTTAATTACAAAAACTAAAATGATTAAAAATCAAAGTAAATTTATTACTAAATAATAATTTTTGTTTTTTAGTTTTTGCCTCATTTTATAAGATAATAAAATTTTTTTTGATAAAAAATAAATTATTTAAATTATATTTGTATCTCTCATAATTTATTTTGTAATTAATATTTCAATAAATTATTTAAATTATATTTAAGGTTTACGAGTTTAAAGGTTTAAGTATTTAGGGGCTTCGGGGTTTAGGAGTTTAGAGATTTATGTGTTTAGGTAATTAATGGTTCGTAAGTTTTATTTAAACAATGGCAACAAAAAATTTATTTTTGTTATTTTTTCTCATTTTTGAAGGATATAATATTTGAAAATATAATAATTTTTAAATTTTTTTAAATGTGAATACTATTTTAGTTTTGATAATATTAATAATTATATATCATATAAATTCAATATAAACAATTATATTGATAGATATTATATTAATGATCAAAAAATAAATTAATAAACTATTATAAATAAGATAGATATTATTTAAAATATATTTGCAAAACCTAAATTTATTCAAAATCAAAGTAAAATAAATTACTAAATAATAATGTTTTTGATGTTTTGCTTCTTTTTATAAGTTTATGTTTTTTGTTCTTAAAAGTATATTATTTAAATTATATTTGTCTTCCTCATAATTTATTTTGTAATTTATAATTCTATAAAAATAAACTAAAAATAATTAAAATGAATATTTAAAATTATAATGAATACAAATAAAAGTGAGATTTTTATATATTATTCAGGATATATAATTTTAATGGTTTATGTATTTAGGTGTTTTGGGGTTTAGTGATTTAAGTGTTTATGCCTTTAGTGATTTATAGTTTTTATTTAAAGAATGAAAAAACAAAAAATTTAATTTTTTGTTTTTTTTTAATTTTTGAATGTTATAACCGTTGAAAATATAATAATTTTTAATTTTTTTTAAATGTGAATATAATATTTAGTTATAATAATCTTAATAATTATATATAATGTAAACTCAATATAAATAATTTTATTAATAGATATTATAATAATGATCAATAAATAATTAATAAATTATTATTAAAAAGAATGATATAAATTAAAATATAAATGCAAAATCTAAAATGATACGAAATCAAAATAAATATATTACTAAATAATAAATTTTTGTTTTTAAAATTGTGCCTATATTTATAGGCTTATATTTATTTTGATGAAATATAAATTATTTAAATTATATCTCTCACTAAAGATTTATTTTGTAATTAATATTTCTATAAAAATAAACTAAAAAATAAGTAAAATAAAAATTTAAAATTAAACTGAATAAAAATTAAAATGAGATTTATGATTTATTATTAATGTATACCAGTTTAATGGTTTTGAGATTTAAAATTTTCTGAAATTTGAATACAATATTTAGTTATAATATTATTAATAATCATACATCATATAAATTCAATATAAACAATTTTATTGATAGTTATTATAATAATGATCAAAAATTAAATTAATAAACTATTAATAATTAGATAAATATACATTAAAAAATATTTACAAAACCCAAATTGATTGAAAATTAAAGTAAAATATATTACTGAATTAAAATTATTAATTTTTAAATTTTACTTCTTTTATAAGCGTATATATATTTTTTGATTAAAAATAAATTATTTAAATTATATTTGTCTTACTCATAATTTATTTTGTAATAAATATTTCTATAAAAATAAACTAATAAATAATTAAATGAATATTTAAAATTATAATAAATACAAATAAAAATTTGATTTATTAATTATTATGTATTATATAGTGGTTTAATGGTTTATGTATTTAGGTATTACGGGGTTTAGGAGTATACGGATTTAATTGTGTATGCATTTAGTAGTTTATAGGTTTTATTTAAAAAATAAAAGAACAGAAAATTTATTTTTATTATTTTTTGATATTTCCAAAGGTTATAACCTTTGGAAATATAATAATTTTTAAATTTTTTCAAAAGCGAATTCAATAATAAGTTATAAAAATCATTATATTTATATATCATATAAATTCAATATAAACAATTTTAGTGATTAATATTCTAATAATGATCAAAAAATAAATTAATAATCTATTATTAATAAGATATATATCAATTAAAATTTAATTACAAAACATAAAATGATTCATAAGCAAACAAAAATATATTACTATATAATAATTTTTGTTTGTAATTTTTTTTATTTAAAAAGTTTGTCTATATTTTTTTTGATAAAAAATAATTTACCTAAATTATATTTGACTAACTCATAATTTATTTTTAATTAATATTTATATAAAAATATACAAATAAATAATTAAAATGAATATTTAAAATTATAATAAAAAAATGAGATTTATTATTTATTATTTAGGGTATACCGGTTTAATTTAAATTATATCTTTCTCACTAATAATTTATTTTGTAATTAATATTTCTATAAAAATAAACTCATAAATAATTAAAATAAAATTTAAAATTATACTGAATAAAATTAAAATGAGATTTATGATTTATTATTAATGTATACCAATTTAATAGTTTAAGTATTTAAAGGCTTTTTCGTATAGGTGTTTAGCGATTCATTTTTTAGGCATTTAGTAGTTTATAGGTTTTATTTAAACAATAAAATAACAAAAAAAACTGTAATTTTTTGTCATTTTCATAGGTTATAACCTTTGAAAATATAATAATATTTAAAATTTTTTAAAATGTGAATACAATATTTTGTTATAATAATTTTAATAATTATATATCATATAAATTCAATATAAACAATTTTATTGATAGATATTATAATAATGATCAAAAATTAATTAATAAACTATTAATAATAAAATAGATATTAATTAAAAAATATTTACAAAACCCAAATTGATTCAGAATTAAAGTAATAAATATTATTGGATAAAAATTTTAATTTTTAAATTTTTACATCTTTTATAAGCGTATATATTTTTTTTATTAAAAATAAATTATTTAAATTATATTTGTCGCACTCATAATTTATTTTGTAATAAAAATTTATATAAAAATAAACTAATATATAATTAAAATGAATATTTAAAATTATAATAAATGAAATAAAATTAGATTTCTTTATTATTAAGTAGTATATAGCGGTTTAATGGTTTATGTATTTAGTGATTACAGACTTTAGGAGTTTACTGATTTAACTGTGTATGCATTTAGTGGTTTATAGGTTTTATTTAAAAATTAAAATTAAAATAAAATTCTTATTTTTTTTATATTTTCAAAGTTTATAACCTTTGAAAATATAATAATTTTTATTTTTTCTTCAAATGTGAATTCAATAATTATTTATAATAATCATTATATTTATATACCTTATAAATTCAATATAAACAATATTATTGATAAATATTCTAATAATGATCAAAAAATAAATTAATAATCTATTATTAATAATATAGATATCAATTAAAATATAATTCCAAAACCTATAATGATTCAGAAGAAAAGCAAATTATATTACTATATAATAATTTTTTATTTTTTATTTTTTTAATGAGTTTATCTATATTTTTTGATGAAAAATAATTTGTATAAATTATAGTTGTCAATCTCATAATTTAATTTTTAATTAATCTTTATAAATAAATAAACAAATAAATAATTAAAATGAATATTTAAAATTATAATAAAAAATGAGATTTATTCTTTATTATTTAGGGTATACCAGTTTAATTTAAATTATATTGTCTCACTAATAATTTATTTTGTAATTAATATTTCAATAAAAATAAACTGATAAATATTTAAAATCAAAAATATAATTATATTGAATAAAAATTAAAATGAGATTTATGAATTATTATTAATGTATACCAGTTTACTATTTTAAGTATTAAAGGGTTTGTCATTTAGGACTTTAGCGATTTATGTTTTTAGTCATTTAGTGGTTTATTGGTTTTGTTAAACAATGAAATAACAAAAAAATTTATTTTTGAATTTGTTTAACATTTCAAAGGTTATAACCTTTCGATAATATTATAATTTTAAAATTTTTTAAAACTGTGAATACAATATTTAGTAATAAAAATCATTATAATTATATATAATATAAACTAAATATTAACAATTTTATTGATAGATATGATATCAATTATCAAAAATAAATTAATATGTTATTATTATTATGATTGATATAAATTAAAATATAATTGCAAAACCTAAAATTATTCAAAATCCAAGTAAAATTTATAGAATATAATTTTTGTTATTTAGTTTTTGCTTCTTTTTATAAGATTATATTTTTTTTTGATGAAACATAAATTATTTAAATTATATTTGTATCACTCATAATTATTTTGTACTTAATATTTAATAAATTATTTAAATTATATTTAAGGTTACGTGTTTAAAGGTTTAAGTATTTTGGGATTTTGTGTTAGGAGTTTAGATGTTTAAGTGTTTAGGCATTTAGTAGGTTTATAAGTTTTATTTAAACCATGATATAAGAAAAAATTATTTTTATTATTTTTTCTAATTTTTCAAGATTATATCCTTTGAAAATATAATAATTTTAAATTTTTTCAATGTAAGTTAATATTTATTTATAATAATCTTCATAATTATAATTCATTTAACTTCAATATAAATAATTATATTGCTAGCGTATTATAATTATGATTAAAAATAAATTAATA